>WURT03033330.1:0-15147 GCA_009936505.3 Holothuria glaberrima
AAATATATATATATAAATATAAATATATATTTATACATATATTTATATATATTTATATATATATATATAGAATAAACGAGATACAAGCGAATATCTTTAGAGATGTCATGATGCAATATTTCGAAGTGGTCACCACTTCACCTTCAGGCAAATGCAAAATTACAAACGTGCACAACCAGTGATAAACTAGATACGACATGCATGGTTAGAATAGGGAAGCTTTACAACAATGGCACAAAGACAAAATACTAGATGAAGTTAAGGATGATTGAGATTAGAATAGTTCTAAGCTATAGCTTGCTACGTTTCTATTCAAGTCTGCTTGTAAGTCTCTAAAGACATCTCTAAAGATATTCGCTTGTATCTTATTTATTCTACCGATATGGACCACTTCTATCTTTGTATATAAATATATATATATATATATATATATATATATAGGTCGATCAAGTTGGTAATAAGTGCTTCAAGTTTGCGGAAAATTACACGACGTTTCGGGTATAGACCCTTCATCAGGTGGCAAAAAAATGCATTTGAACAACAACGAAATAGAAGTAGAGAAAGCACACATTGAAAAGGGGCACGAACAGACTGGTTGAAAAAATTAAAAAATGACAAGGTGGAAAAACAGCGATACGAGGGCTGAGTGAAACTGGTAAAAAGTAAGTCCAAAAGGAGGCAAGTTAAAAAAAAGTCCATTCTAACGTTAAGAGCGTGTGAAGAGAGGGTTCCGAGCTTTAATGATTGGCCTGTTTTCGGCAGTCAGACGATCACGGTAGGAACCTCCTCACATTATGGCTACGGTAACGGCCAGGTGCTTTATCGAGCACGGTGATGGGGGATTGATATGTGTGGCTTCCTGATACCCTTGAAAGTTTTGTTTAATGGACCTGAAGTGTTCAGTTACTCTGTCAGCGATGCGACGTTTGGTCTCTCCCACATACAAACAGTTACAATGTCCACAAACTAAAAGTAAACCACTTTTGTGAAAGTACTGGTAAAGTGTTGGTTAACAGTGAAACTGTTACCGCAAGGACCCAAAATGTTAATGAAGGTGTTTTTGCCAACCACTGGGCATCTACTAGCTGCTGTGGTGTTTTCTGTGGGCTGTAGTGGATGGGAAACCCGAACTAAATGATTGGCAATATTTGTCAACTCTGAAGGCGGTAATAGGAGGTTCGGGGAAAAAAGATCACCGGTCGAGGGGTCTTGCCGAAGGGTTTCTACATTCTTTTACATGGCGCGCATAATGGGGCTTACTGATGGGTAATATGAAATTACCAAAGGAAGCGTAAATTGATAGACGTGTTGGTCTTTTTATTCAAAGCTTCCGCTCTTCTGATGCCTTGGATTCTATATCGAGCGTAAGAGAGGATTTTAGTGCGATACTGACGTTTCACAAAGAAGGATACAATATTTTTGAACACTGTAGAAAAATCAGCATCTTCTGAACAAATCCTTCTTGCCCTCAAAAGTTGGAAGTATGGGATGGATTTGGTACAGAATCTGTGATGATTGGATGGATTTAAAAGGTAGGTATGAGAATCGGTGGGTTAGTAATAAAGGTTGGACTTAATTTTACTGTCGCAAATAGATAATTAAAGGTCGTGGAAAACCACTGAAGAGTCAGAAACACAATGTGTGAATTTCAAAAAAGGGCATAAGAACTCAACATTTGGATGAAAGACTCTAAATCATGACGGGTCCCTGTTACTACTCCCACAATATCATAATACAACTTTTGTAAAGGAAAGGGCGGGGCCGCCATACTGAGAGAAAAGCTGTTTTTCAAAGTGACCCATGGTAACGCAAGCAACAGAAGGACCCATTTTGGTTCCCATGTCCACTCCTTTACCCTGACGAAAAAAGGAGCCCGTTGAACTGAAAACAATTTTGGGTGAGAGTAAGTTCCGTCAAGCGAAGAAAAGTAGTTGTAGGTATTGGGGTGTCTTGATGTTGGTCCAGATAATGGAGGATAGCTGACAAGGCAGCTTGATGGGAAATGATTGTGTTGAGACTAGATACATCCATGGTGAATATATTCACTCTAAAAAATGCCTATTCAAGGGGCCAGGAATAGATAATCTCTTCAAATTTTGATTAGATTCGGATCAAAAATGAAACAATGCTAATCATTTCTGACACAGATCTATTCAAATATTTGAATAGTTTCCCTATTCATTGCCCCTCTGATAAGATGCCTATTAAATTTGAACAGGCATTTAAGAGTGAATTACTCGCACTGTGATAACCAAGGTGCATTAGCGCTTACAAAGAACCCTGTTCAACATCAAAGGTCGAAACATATTGATATCCGATACCATTTTAGGTTAAAAATCCAAGAAGATTCTCTACGACTTGTTTATGTTATCTCAGAACAGAATGTTGCCAACATCTTTACCAAGCCTATTACCAAACCAAATCATGGGTTGCCAAAAGGACCGAATTCGCGTACGAGGAAGCTGTGGGGCGAAACGATAGGTCTGCCAGGGTTGCCGGCCTTGTGGATTTTGGAAAAAGATAGAAATTGGAAATTTGTGGGGTAAGCACATATATATATATATGTATATCAGTCCCGTCTGAAGGTATTTTCGATTGGGGGGCTGACTTGTGCATGTTGAAACGATAGAGTGTAGGTACGCTACGAGCCACCATGAGTTGGTGCGTAACGTATGGAGGAAATTTTTGAAAAAATGCCACCCAGATTGCAGGAAATGGCCCCAAATTGTTAAAATGTTGGTACATTTTTTGTTTGATATTTATATAAATTTGCCCAAATTTCGATTTGAATTTCATCCCAGTTTTGTAGAAAACTGACTAAAATTTCTAACTTGACCTCCCAAGTTGGGTTGACAACTTGAACCCATTTCCCCACCTCATTAGATAATCCCTTGAGTAAGGAGGCAACGTGAATTAATTACAGCTTATACTATCAACTAAATTTAGAAGACGAAATATCTCCTACATTTTAGGACACCTTTTGATAAAATTTATAACGAAATTCCCAATTGATTATTTTTTCGAACAAAAGGTTTCCCTAGCGTAAACAAATATGCTTTTTGGATGGGAGAGGAATTAGTTATAGACTGTGGAACTATTAATCATATGAATAATCAGCGGCGTAGCAATGAGCTTGAAGGCCCCGACTCCTGGATCCAAAGGGCCCTATCAGGAGGTCCAGTGGCGCCACCAGAGTTTGGCGATTTAGGGACACTATAGAAGATGGTGCTTTAAGTCCACCCTCGATACATCTGGCCAGAAGGAGGGTAAAAATTATGTATTTTGAGAAATTTTTGTAAATATAAGATGGCTTAGATGCAAAATCGTTCTGTAGTTGACAAATTTCCGAACTGACCATATATATTAGAAAATTCACAATTAAGTGAGTACTGTTGGTTCACTGTAAGGGAAAGCCGTGCCGACTAAGTTCATAGAGGGGTAACAATTCATTTCCTTGAAATATTCTTGTTTAGTTAGTAAGGTGGCTTAGATGCAAAATGCAGCTATTTTAGGCAAATCTTTCAATTAATTACAAGCATAGAAATTATCACTATTTAGTGATATTTTGGCGGTGGCATGGCACTCGTTATAGAAAATATGTAACGACAAACGCATACTACGAATGTTACTGTATATGCTACTCATGACATTATATTGCTCTAAGATACTCTACTGATGCGGGGTCCTTGAAGAGGTCGGAGTTGTACAATTTTCGGGAAAGTGTTTTGGTTACAATAATGTATTATTGCCCAAATAATGGTTTTAAGATATTGAGTGTTTACGTTGGTAAATGCGGGTAAAGCTCGCCGAAATTTTGCATTGAAAATCGTCCCCATAACAATATTTGAGGGGAGACTTTGCACCGAGACACTTTTAATTCCTAACAAAATGCATCAGTCAATTTAAAGGCTAGTCTTCCCCTGAGTTCCACTACTTTGCATTCTTGCAATGCTTTGCTCCTCTACATTGACTCCAATGCACAAGAACAATTGGCGTAATTGTAGAACCCTTACCTTTGAATAATACGAATATGTTTGAAACGGTATTGATAGCAAGCACGGCCAAACGGTGAGGCAGTACGCGCGCGGAACGCGCAAAATTTTTGTACTTACATAACAGATATGTCCAATGAACTCAATGCTCAATTCCGTTCTTAAAGCAAGAAATATATTGCAGGTACAATCCCAATTTCTTGAACCTTGAATTAACTAAGCCTGGCTTTTTTGTGCATCAGTGTAGCGGCTCCCCCTTTTAGTCGGGGATCCCGGCTCCGCAGGGTCCGAGCCCATAGGAGTTAGGCCACTGTGAATAATCATTAACTTCAGATAAAGCACCGCAAAATTTCGTGACTTTATCATGAATTGACCGTTTAGACTTCCAAAAAATGACTCAAAAAGTCAAATCTATTACATCGTACGACATTGAGTCGTTATGTTCAAATACTTAATTCACAAACAAGAATTTTCCTTATAGACTAAATGACGGAAATTCTACGTCATTTGCTTTAATATTAATAAGGATAGACTGAATGATCGGTGATAAAATTTTATTTTTTTTGTTTCTTCGTCTTTCACTTTTTGTACATTTTCATTGCATTAAAAAACTATGCATGGCAAAATAATTGGGGGGTGCAGCCCCCTCCCGCTTCCGACGGCCCTGTATATAAACGAGAAAGTATTGATGTGACGTTGCGACTCTTAATTGAAGAAACCACCAATGTTAGACGTATATTCTTCAGGTTTCAACATTATGCGACTGTATCCGACACCCACCATTCTTCAGTTTATATATATATATAAATATATATATATATATATGTGTGTGTGTGTGTGTGTGTGTGTAAACGGCAATAAGAAACAAGCACAGAACACACGGCATACTGTAAAAACGATCTGAAAGTTTAATGATGAATTGCCTGGCACAGAAAGATCTTGTCAAATCTACATAGACAACAGCAAGATGTAAAACGGTAAAAAGGTAAAAGGCTACAAGTTTCAAAAAGCTACACAAGTTTAATGACGAATGCATAACGTTTCGGGGGGATATACGTTCTCTCCTTGGTCATGTGCAAACACGAATAACAAATCCAAAATAAATATGTATATATATATAAAACAAATAAATATATATATAACATCTATATAACATATATATATATACAAATATATAAATATAAAAATATAATAAATATATATATATATAATAAATAAAAATATATTTATGCATATATAAAGTTAGATCCACGTGTATTCCAATAAGTAATATAAACAAGAACAAAAAAGAGATTAGTCTCATAGTTGACAAGCAAGAATACAGATTCAAAAATTCATTAAAATTTTCGTTCCCCCTGGGACTTTTTTCAGCAATGACTTAACTGCAAGTGCGAAATATAGTACGAGGAAACATACTAATAACTTAGCAAACATATACTGTTTAACTAAGCGATTAAAGAACCAACGATAATACAATAATCAAACAGATAAACAGAAGAAGTACCAATCGGAGAATTACAGTGTTGAACTTGGTTGAACACAAAGGCCTACTGTTAGACTTAGCGATTAAAAAATCGACGGTAATACGATAATTAAGCCTAAGATGGTTGAGCAAAATAACAACAGCTTTGACAACAATTTGGACGAGATCATTTTATGTCTTAACATTTTGTATGGGCTCCATATGTCCCTAGTCAACTGTTGTGTGGTCTCCATCCCCTGTTCTGCAAAACAGAGTTGTCGTTTAACAATGGTTACAATCACCATACTCGCCCAATTATCCTATTAGCTACGTGCATGTACATTCTTCAACAACTGCAACTGGACATAGTATGCAACGAATTAATCAGGGCCACCCGGCCCAGAGAGAGAGAGATTTCCTTTGGTACTTCACGTCGAGGGGTAAGTAGATGCTCAACAGTCACAGTTTTCAGGGGATGAACTGTTCATAACCAAACAGAATGCCACAGAATGCGAATAAGTACAGACAAATTACTTTTGTTTTTGTGCAAATTCATTTTATCCCGAAATACTGCAGATTTTGTTCGAAACTGGATTTTATCCACTTTTTAAGTTCTGTCATAGTTGGGATTCATACAGCAAAACAGAGAACCCCTACCAATAACAAACTAAGCCCACCCAGTTTCTGTAAAAGTTGAGAAGTGTCAAGTTCATACTCAGAGAGTCAGTCTCATACTTGTTTTAGTCTATTTGTTCCATAGTACGTATCCCAGAGATTTGATCAAATCGTCGGCACACTATGAATACGATACAATGTAAGTTAGCTTCGAAGTTCAATAGTGGGCCATCCTCCCGAACAGTGGAACTGTTTCTTTCCTCATTGATTTCAAATTCTCCTCTTCAACACGCGATATCCAACTCTTCCAATACTTTGTGTAAATAGGGGCTAAACACTGTCCATTGAAAATTTTTAATGTGCCAAATATTTTGCATGTCCGTAGACAGAAAAGGTATTGAGGGGACGAAACAACTTGGGATATTTTTAGGTGGGAGAGCGATATCAAAATACATTTAGGCAATGGTAATTTTAATTATCTAAGGGGATTATTTTTCTAGGGTGGAGGCACCCCTTACCCTATTGGCTACAAGCCAGCCTATTATATTCTACCCTATCGGTCGCTTTCCTTGCCGCAATCTAACCCCGACAAATTTGTACGGAATTCAAGAAAGCTGGCAATCCTTAAGTACCTACTGTTGAAGAAATACTTTCTATATGTCACCTGTCAGTGACTCAAAGATTAGTCACAGTAACCAATATTTCGTTCTGAACGTTCCTTCGCATCTTGTTTTGTAGCGCTATTGGGGAAGAACAGACTATTTGTGATCAATGCAAAGATCCAGAGAAACTGGAAGTTCTATCAAAAGCATATCTTTTGTAAAGACAGCAGTTATTTTGTGTTGTCATCACGTGGCATTACTCAGTTAGCAGAAAGTATACTGAATATCGAACATAATATTTTGCAGTGAAATCTACCACTTTCTTCTTGTCTTGTGAGGTAGCATTATTCGTGCGAAATGTGTCGTTTTTCACTCAGCCATAGGGCCTTGTTCATGTTTTTTCCTTGAAATAGGCCTATAATCTGTAGTGGCACCAAGACTCCCCCACTTTTCCACTTTTCCCTACTTGTCTCATACTTAACCTGGTGCTTATCCCTAATGTGCAAGGGTAGTCTAATTGTTAGTATTAGAACAAACCGCAAGTGCAATTTATAAGACTCTGGATTGCTAAAATGTCTTAAAACGTAATTTTGTGGCTAAATTCGCGTGCACCGGTTATCGGTACTTCCGACCCAGCTCATTCCAGCCGGCCAAACATACCCCACCCACATACACACTAACACACACGCACTTTTGAAAACGGATAGCCGGATAGCACCATTGGAACATTATACGGAAGGTCAAAGAAATTATGTGTAATAATGAGACAAAGAAATCATAAGAGTGAGGGTTAAAAACTCAACGGATTTATGAAGGTTGTGAGAATGTGGATAAAGGGTAAAAATAAGGGTTGAATAATAACACCGTCTAACGAAAAAAACTTTGCGTTTATTCCATTCATAGTAGCTCCATTATCTAATGGTCACTCCTTTTTTATCCGAATTTTAGAAAACATACCATCGTAGGTTTTAACGTGGGTAGCAACCTTGTCTAAATGACATCTTTTTAAGGAATTGTACAGCTGTCTGCCACCATCTTCTGTCAAGATTTCTCGACTTTGAAGTATATCCACAAAATCGCAACTGTCAAGAGACGCAGTCGTGTTTCGATCTACATGCAAGTCATTCAGAACTTCTTTCATTTCATCTAAAGTTAGATCACTTTGAAGTTTCGCTATCAGCACCTGGTATGGTGAAAGCTGAAAATCATCATCAGTCCCCGTTGCCATTGCCTACAAATTAAAATCATACATCGATTAAGTTAATTCCGAAAGTTCAATTTTCAACCTTTATAATACAAATAGTCGTAAAGAGCAAACAGTTTCAAAATTAGGGATTTATCCTACTCTGAAGTTTATCTATAATTGGGTAGTCAAAAAATCACCTTCCTAGTAAGATGGATGACACAATAAAATATGATGAAGTCCCCTAGACGTTTTTATACCTTTCAGATTGCACCCCAAAGGTTTTCATGGATTGTATCTGTGGGATACCTTTTTGGAAATATCCCGATTCGATAGAATAGATTTGTATAACAGAGAGCTGAAATGACGTAATAATAAAATCTTCTTAAAGGTGTGGCTGCGGCTTTAAGAAAGTTTTGGACTTTTATTTGTTGGAAATAAAAACATCGGCATCTTTATAGGAGAATCTAGCTTTCCGAGAGCAAACGTTAGAACAATGTGGTTGCGACTGGTCGCTGTCAGAGATTGCATACCTTGTCATATGCACGAAGTCTCCACAATGAAATTGGGACATTTTTCCCACAAGGGGACTTACCTTTCCACACAAAGGGGCATGACTTCTTGTCCCCCGCTTGTTGACATCTCATATTTTTGTCAGGGCAACTTTGGTTCAGAAGCGACAACAATCTACCAAATATAAAGCGGAATCTCCAAAGGAGTCAACATTTAACGACTCCAGAAAATAGAATCACTGAAGTTGTTTTACAGAAAATAATTGCGCGACAGGAATCTCAGTTTTTAAGAGTAATGAATCTGGTGACCATGAGAACAGGCCCATTAAGCCTACCGCTTTATTTGGCCCTAGACATCAAACTGTCTGTGTAAAGGGTGTAATAATGTTAAATTCGCAAATCTACGGTGTAGCGATTAGTGCAGACTTGCCAAATTTTGAATGTGAGAAATCTTACCCTGTCTCAATGTGTGAGGGCAGAAGCCTCCTAGCCGTGTTAGTAATAACACAGAATTAAGTGAAAGAAAAAGGAAATGCAAAATTAAGATTAAGGTGACACCCCTCTGAAAGAAAGTTGAACTGTGATTCTATATTTCTAGTAAAAGACGCTATAACATTGAAACTATAAGCACACGGACAACGTAACGACCATCGCATAGGCTAACACTAGCAGTGTAAGCCTATCGTGGTAATGATACAGGCCATAGGCTACATTACGTGAAACTGGTCGTGTGCAAACTGTGTATACTACTATATAGCGTATACCGAAATGAAACAGTGAAAGTGAACTTACCGAAGCCTAATCTCGGGATAAAGATCAGGCGACAACTACAGAAAGAGTTACTGTGAATTAAAAGAAAAGTCTGATACTCTGAGTGAGACAATAAAAGCAGAATGTCGTACAATTTGGGGTCAAACCAGCAGGTTCCACCTGATAATGGGGCCGGTGGGAATGAAGGTGAAATTGACCCAGATGACAGTGTGTCTGTTGTAAACAGAAAGTCAGACACTTGTAGGTCAAATCAAGACACCGCAAATAGTGAGGTGTCAATAAAGACAACAGTGTAAGCACTGTTATACAGAACCCAACAGAAAGAAATAGAGTTAGTAGCAAAAGCTGCAGAAGGCAGAACAAGTAAGGCTTCTCAAGGCAATGGAAGAGGAGGGGGCAAAAATTGAAATTGAGCAGCAGGGAATTGATATGCATGCTGAATTACAGGCAACTAAAGCTGTGTCAAAGTTATTACAGCATCATGAAGACAGGGTATTGACCAGTCCTGACATTTCTTCCAAGATTGCTCTAGAAGTAGAAGAAAGCATAAAGATAAAATCATCTACAAACCCAAAACAAGTAACAGTTGTCACAAAAGAAGAATACACTAAAGCCAATGGTAAGTTGAACCCAGAGGCAGAAAGTTTTGGTAGTAGCCAGGAGTCTGAAGCTGAGAGAAAATCCACAATTGAGGAATCAAAGGTTAGTAACCTGGTAACAGCCTACAAACCATGTAATTATGAAGAACATATTGGTGAGAAGAGAGAAATTAACAAGAAAAGTTATGCATGGCATGTCTACCTTCCCACTTCCCAGATATGGTGCCACAACCAAATGAATGAAAAAATGGGGATAACGTGACAATGGCTACACTTCTGACCAAAATTGTGGACCACCAAAGAGAACCTGGTTTACCCTCACCAGACATAGACACATTTGACGGTAGTGACATTTTGGAGTTCACACCGTTCATGAGGAATTTCAAACATGTTTTTGAAGAAAGGGCTCAAAACCCAGCAAGGTGGTTGGAATTGTTACTCAGATACACGAAAAGAGAAGCTCATGATCTCATAAGAGAGTGCAAATCCATAGACCCTTCCTCCAAAGGGTATGAAAGGGCAAAATGGTTGCTAAGGAGAGATTATGGACAAACTCAAATTCTAGCTGCTTCTTATCAGTCCAAAGCTGAAAGCTGAGAAAGGATTACTGGAGGAGACAAAACTACTTTGATAAAGTTTTCTATTTTCCTTTCAACTGTTGCAATATGAAATATGGCAACCCTGAAATGAACAGTTTGAATAGTTATGATTTCTTGAAATTGTTGGCCAAAAAATTGACAGTGGGAATGCAGCAGCAATGGATTAAGAAAGTGGGTTACTTCAAGGAAATAGAAATGAGATCTTCAACACTTGAAGATTTTGAGAGTTTTGTTGGACAACTATCAAGAAATAAGAATGACCCTAGAGTGTCAGAACTGGGTTATCAGCACAAAAAATCAGAGTGGAAGACAGTGCCCTCACAGAAAAGGGCCTTTGCTGCAACTGTGCATGACAAAGGTACGAAACAAAGCACAAATTTGGCAAGAGAAAAATAATCAAAAGAAAACAAAGCTGCAACACCCCCTTGTCTCCATTGTGGCTCTGAAAGTAATCAAAACTTGCTGAGTTGCAGGAAGTTTGGTAATCTCACCCTGAAAGAAAAGTCAGATGTCTGCATGAAGAAGGGACTTTGCTTTGGTTGTTTAAATCCAGGGCACCTTAAAAGAAACTGTCCTAATCAGGGGGGACTAAATGTGAAAAATGTGGCAAAGCCCACGTGACACTCTTGCATGATCCAGACAGAAAAAGCAGTCAAGAAACCAGGCAGAATCCCAGATCACTCCAACCGCCACCACAGGTTGCGTTGGCATACACAAAATTAGGTCTAAAAGAAAAGGACGAAATGAAGATACTGGTACACTCATGGCAATAACACCAGTCCTTGTCAAGCCGAAGGCGAGTAACAAATGTATAGCTACCTATGCATTCATTGGTAATGGGAGAGGGGCTGTTTTCATAGATAATGTGCTCCAAAGGACACTCAAGTTGAGGACCAGAAAGACGAAAATACATTTGAAAACATTAAATTTACAAGAAGTTCTTCCCATGGATATTCTCCTTGATGACTTGCAAGTTGGCAATATGGATAGAAGTTTCTTCATAGACTTACCTTCTGTGTATGTCAAGAAAAACATACCTGTAGCAATGGCTGATGTATCGACTCAGAGTGACCTTAGTGAGTGGAACCATTTAAGTCGCATTTGCCTCCCAGCAGTAAATGGTTCGTCCAGTGTTCCCCATGTGACACCGATGATCGGAAGTAATGTGCCAGGTGTTTCAGTGCCACTAGAGATTTCATCAGGAAAGACTGGTGACCCATACGCCATCAAATCACCAATAGGATGGCTGGTGTATGGCCTCAAAGGAAAAATGACTGAAAAATCTCAAGTGAACGTCAATTTCTGCAGAATGGGAAATGGTACTGTCATGGATGGAATTGATCATTTGGAACAACAGTTACAGACCTGCATCAACATGGATTTCACTGAACGTTTCTCTGATCAGAAAAGGGGCCTATCAGCTGAAGACATGAAGTTCATGCAAATTATGGAGGAGTCGGTTTCAAAAGTGCAGGGCCATTATGAGACAGCCCTTCCCTTGGGAAAGAGAGATGTTACAATGCCTAACAACAAGGTTCAGGCACAATTATTTTCCGTCGTTCCTAGACAGGGACGACGGTCAAGATTGGTATATCCCTCAGCATGGCGTCTACAACCCAAGGAAAGCAGACAAGATCCGGGTAGTTTTCAATTGCCCTGTCAGCTACGAGGGGATGTCCTTAAATGAACAACTGTTTCCTGGGCCTGACCTCACTAACCACCTGTATGGGGTGCTCATGAGGTGGAGGAAGGAAAATGTGGCCATAATGGCAGACATAAAGGCCATGTTTATCAGGTTAAAGAAAGGAAGAGTGATTGTGACCTGCTGAGATATGTATGGTGGCCCAAAGGTAACTTGAATGGGGAGCCAAAGGATTACAGAATGTTGGTTCACACATTTGGCGTGGTGTCATTGCCAAGTTGTGCAAACTTTGCCTTGAAAAGAACAGCCTTTGGCAATGAACATAAATTAGGCAAAGAAGTTACAGCGTCAATCATAAATGATTTCTACGTGGATGGTTTTCTTAAATCAGTGGCTATCGAAGAAGAAGGTATCCATTTATATCATGAACTAAAGAAAGCTAGGTCAGAAGGAGGATTCAAGCTCACAAAATGGGTAAGCAACAGTAGAAAGTTGCTTGAATCTATTCTTCAAGACAACAGGGCAAAAGATATTACAGACCTTAATCTAGAGAATGACACACTGCCTAAAGAGAGGGCATTGGGAGTACAATGGTGTGCGGAGAAAGATCAGTTTGATTTCAGTGTAAAGGTGGTGAACAAGAAACCTAAAAGGAGGAACATGTTGTCCGTTGTGAGTGCTATCTATGATCCAATTGGCTGTGCTGCACCATTCCTCCTGAAGGCAAGAAAATAATCCAAGCCCTATACAGATTGAAAATGGATTGGGGCAGGAGCATACCAGATGAGCAACAACGAGAGTGGGAGGACTGGCTCAGGGATCTTCATAATATAGAGAATCTCAAATGAGACGATGTCACAAACCTACAAAGTTTGGGTCAGTGGTGAACACTCAAATACACCACTTTTCTGATACAAGTTAAGACGGTTATGGAACAGCAACATAATTGAGATTTACCAACGGCAAAGGTGAAATTCACTGTGCTCTTGCCACAGGTAAGGCTCGAGTTGCACCACTGAAGCCACACACTATCGTGAAAATGGAACACACTGCCGCAACGTCTGCTGTGCGCCAAGACAGTACGCTTAAAAGGGAACTTCCTTTATTAATTAATGAACAGATGAAACAGTATTTCGGACTGCGGTCAAACAGTCTTGAAATACATCAGAAGTGAAAAGGCGAGGCACCCAGTATTTGTGGCAAATAGCGTTGCAGTTATTCGTGATTGTTCTCATGTCCACCAATGGAGATATGTGCCCTCTAAACCTAAAACAGCTGACCATGCATCCCGTGGACTAAGTGATGAAGACCTAACCAACAAAACAATGGCTAAAGGGTCCAGAGTTCCTAAGTCAAACTGAAACTTTTTGGCCAAAAGAAGAGGAAGATGAAATAAAATGGGAAACATCAGATGCACAAGATCATAAAGGAGAAGTAACAATCAATTTTGTCAATGTCCAGATGGAAAGTTGAGAAAGCCCTGGTGACAAACTGATAAAGTACTTCTCAGAATGGAACAGATTAAAAGGATCTGTTGCGTGGTGGCTACGTTTGAAGGCCATTTTGCTACAGAAAAGAAGGAAATGAAACCCTAGAGAATTACCCTCCTCTCTTGACTCCGATGAGTTAGAAGCTGCAGAGAATACCATCATTATTAACATTCAGAAAAATGCATTTCCAAAAGAGATTGCTACCTTGCAAGGTATTGATGCAAACAAATGTGATGTGGGAGCAAAGAAGGAATTGTAGAATGCACTGAAAGAATTAAATAGAGAAGACCTAAGTTCATTTTCAAGCAATCATGGGTTCAATAGGATTTTCAATCCACCCGGTGCATTCCACTTTAGTGGTGTGTGGGAAAGGCAGATAAGATCTGTCCGTAAAATCTTACAAGCCATCCTTAGTGAATAATATCTGAAGACCTGTCAGAATGAGGAGCAGTTACACACATTAATGTGTGAGGTAGAGGCTATTTTAAACAACCGACTCTTTACCCGAGTCTCAGATGATGTAAATGATCTGGATGTCATTACACCAAACAGCCTACTGTTGATGAAACCATCTGCAGATGTTCCTCCAGGGAAGTTCAACGAAAGGGACCTGTATGTCAGACGCCGTTGGAAGCAGATGCAGTATCTCGCAGATCTTTTCTGGAAGAGATGGACCAAAGGATATTTACCAACCCTCCAGAGGCGTCAAAAGTGATTGCAGACAAACAGCTGCCTGGCAGTGGGAGATGTGGTGCTTATTGTAGATGATCAAGCTTTTAGAAACTCTTGGCCTATGGGGGTTATCATGGAAACATAATGGGGTAAAAGGGGATTAGTTAGGAGCGCTTAAATTAAAAACAAAAATGCTAGTCTTGTCAGACCAGTGACCAAATTGTGTTTACTTCTTGAGGAAGAAATGGGTTAGTTTTGTTTAGACCAAATTGATTTTGTGGGCATATTCAATATTGTGTTTAGTTGTGAACTGAACCGTAAGTTTGATAGTTTTTTAAGTGCTAACTTCAAACTATTGGACTGAGACTGATTGAACATTCTAATTTGTGATTTATTTTCTTGAAAACATAGTAAAGGCCATTGCACTGTATCAGTGCAACTGGGGCCGGAATGTTGTCTTCAAGATGCCATAAGTGTTAACATGTGGATCTTATCAAATAGAAAGGGGTGTTTAAGGAAGGAGATTCAGGAAGGAAACATGGCGACCGCAGTTCTGATACCGTCTTTTACCTTACGTTAGCCGAGTGAGTAAGGACACAGAAATAAGTGGAAAGAAAGAGAAAGGAAATGCAAAATAAAGATTAAGGTGACACCCCTCTAAAAAAATGTGAACTGTGATTCTATAATAATTGCACTAGCCAAAACAAGTATGTAATTCCAAAAGCTTATATTAAAATTTTACACGCTAAGGCTCTTTGCATACACTGCAGTACCCGTTAAGCCTTGGCCTGTGTCCCTTCTTTCATTCAACAACATGGGCGTCCGGTAGGGGTACAAGGGGGCACTCCCCCCCCCCCCGCAAATCAAAAACTTGAAAAAAGCTTGAAGGAAAAGTAAAACCAACATATCTTATGATATTTAAGATATTCCGAGAAAATTTCCAGAAAATGAGATTTCAAAATAGAAAATGATTAGATGCAACTCACAAGGCCTGGGAAGTGCCATTGC
>WURT03033341.1:0-15147 GCA_009936505.3 Holothuria glaberrima
GATTTCATAATTGGTATGTGCATGCCTTATGGTGAGAAGAACTATGTTGTCCTTGCTGGAGGTCAAACGTCATCTGGAGTCAAAGTCTGAGAACCTTCTCAACATGATTCTCAATGTAGGAGGCTTTAATAGATTTCATTCATGGTACATGGATGCTTCATGGTTGGAGGAAGAGCCTTTTTGTTTAGTGGAGGTCAAAGGTCATCTGGGGTCATTAGAGGTTGAAAGCAAACTTTCCCAAGAATTCCCAAGAAAATCCCAATATTTTCTATGGCAAGTAATCACTAAGCCTTTGGGCTTCCTGGTTAAAGAAATCACCCTGGTTCAACTGTGCGACAGGCAATTTGAGTATTTGGGGAGGGGGGCACACGACCGCCCTGACTATATAGATGCTCCACCACTGGTACCACCCCTTAGATGATCCCACAAGCCATTCATTCAGAATGTTGCATTGGCTATAAAGACACTGATTGTCAGTATTCCTATTATGGTCTTATGGCATCAAGAATCATTATACACGGTAGTTAAACATGAAAACTTACGAACCCTGCAACATTCATAGGCAGCTGTGTTACTGCATATTGCTTGAAACTGCACTCTTGTCGCTAATCTTCACTTACATAGTAACTGGCAGTTATCAAGTAGTCACTGTTATCACCGTTACAAGGCCATGATTGTTTTGTTTTGTCTTGATCCTGCTACTCCTGGTGATTTATCTTGTAGTATACATAAAGACATAGGTGTATGGAATATTGATTTGGGGGATGGGGGATGGCTGAGCTAGGGAGGGGCTAGCTATCATCGCTGGATCAAAACCTGAGGAAAATGAAAAACTTGTCTAATTGTTTGCAAGAAATCAGTCAGAAAAATTCTTTGTGGCAAATTCCTTGAGGGCTACCCCCAACCTGCCGGGCTTGTAGGCCTATGCATAGGAATGCATCCCACTTTCCTTTCATGATCAGAACTGTCCTCTTAATTCATTGTTTTCAAGTACTGACTGCATCCCTCAGCTTCGAAAACACTGAAATTTGAATAATATTCATCCTTTTCAAGAAATTGTCCAGTTCTTTAATCTTTCTCATAAATTAGTTTGTTTTCAGATGCTTTTGGAAGAATTATAGTTTTAACTTGCATAATCTCTCCTAAGTGGTTGGTGCAAATTTGGGATGGAAATTGCTTAATATTTTATTAAATAGTATATGAGGCCCAGCTGTGAGTTTTGGTCTGAAAAGCTATTCACTGTTGGAAAGAGGTTTCAAATTTTCTATTTTTCCGGAGTACTGTGTATCACACCTTTGGAAAGGTAAACATTTTTGTGTGTTAAGAAATTTGCTATAAATATTGTAGAAGGCCTTCTCTGTGCAGTATGCAACATGCTGCAGAGCTGCTAGATGTTGCAATAAGCAAAAACCTATGAAGCTGCTAGCAACAGCTCTCTGGTATGGCTGAAGTGTGTAAGGGTGATTCTATGTAATGAAAAAGGGAGCTCTTTAAAGAGTGCATGGAGAAGAGCTATGCAGATCATAAACCTCTCCCAGCCTTTCGGAAAGTGGCTTAAAGGGAAAATGCAGTCACCTTAATTTGGATTAGTGTACACAGGTATCATAAGTCGTGCATGAGTGGCTCTTAAAAATCATGTGACAATAATTTTTGCACTGGATTGTGAAATTCACCCAGAGTAACTCTTTTTTTTCCCTTGAATATGTAATATTTATGTTTCTGAAATATCATGAAAGATACTTGAAAGGGAAATAAGTGGATATTTGTGAGATTTAGGTTTTGTTTCAACAAGTTTTGGGTGGCTGCTTTTGCCCTGTAAGATTGGGGATTAATTATCTTGTTCATCAGATGGGGATGATGTTACATGGAGTAGGAATTGGAAGAGTTAGATGAGGTTTAACGGCCCAGTTTCCAACCAATTGGTTCAAGTCGAGGCGGCCACGGCCTTTTTTCCAGTTGTGGCTCACTGGCATGTTTTCCCTTACTCCATTGCTTATGCGAAGCATCACACAATGGCAGATGGTTCCATTTTTAAAGTCTTTGATATGACTTGACCTGGGAATTGAACCCGGGCCTCCCGTGTGAGAGGCGGATGCTCTACCACTAGACCAAACATGCGGTCTTGGCATTGGAAGGGATTCACAGATGCTTGTGACATTATCCTCTAGATGAAAAGTTAAGGCAAATTTGTTCCACTGCTTTTTACCTCTTTTAGTAAATGATATATATGTATATGACAGCCTTGGCATAGGAAGAAGGGTAAGAGAAGGTGCCATTTGCTGGATTACCCCTCTGGCCACAGCGCTGTTAAAGACAAACAGTCTTCATCCCAAAGTATATTTTTAGTGTAGGGGTATCAAAATTCTCAGTTGGTTTATACAGCTCTTTGATTGACATGAAAGTTTGAAAATTCAAAAGATGCAGTGTAGCTCATGTTCTGTACAATGCTGAGAGAGTCTTGGATTACACATTATAGCATTGTATGCTCACCAGGACATGGCCTGAATCAATAAAATATGTTTGTGTCTGGACAAGGAGGAGCTTTACAGATATGGGAGGAGCTACAAGTTGCTTAGTTGGGAGAATTGAAACTGTCTGGGATGACAAGAAGTACCTTTTAACTTTTGCCAGTGTACTAATTGCAGTAAGGTGAGGATTTCATAGATAATTTGTGGGTAAGTATCTGGTAGATTCCCAAACTGCATTGTTGCTAAGTAAGGGTGATTGCTTATTGCATAGCAGTGAAGTAGGATCAGAGCTGCCACTGTATGATCCAATACATTGGTTGTTAAAGTCATGGTGATATGCCAGCAAAATGACCTAGTCTCTCCCGGCATTTAAAGAATAAAATCCCCCAAGGAAATTTCTGTTGGTATTATTATTAATATCTTTCACCTTGCTCAGGATATGCCTCTGCAGTTTGACAGTTTCTGGATTATTTGATCACCTTTGCAGAAATAATGATGTGGAGCCTTGCAAAGTGTTATCATTTCTTTTGTAAACCCTATATAAATATTCTCTTCATTACTGATCAGACAGTTTCCAGTTGGATAAGTGATATCAATATTTTTCAAGAAAACAATTTAACTTCCCTAATAAATCCCTCAGTGGATACCAATTCTACAAGTGTCCTTGAAGTGAAGGTTAGAAAAACAAAGGATAACATTCGCCATATTTGGTAAGTCCATCTTTCAATGCCACAAATTTGCATATTTAGCTCACGTTTATTCATGAAACAAGGGTGAAATAGAAATTACCCTGCAAAATGGTCAATATTTGATGGATTTTTGTGGGATTTGTGGTTATTTTCTGGATATTTAATGCTTTTTGCATCAAATATTCAACTACAGTATGTAATTTTCATTTCACTAGACCTTTTAAAATTCATTCTGTGGTAGCTAGGGATGTTCATATGTGTAATAAATGAGGTAGTACTCTTTATAAACCCGACTTTGCTCCTTCTTACCTTTTATTTATATATGTAATCCCCACTACCCTCAGCAATTCCATGGCAAGTCTGAGGGGGTTTTGAGGATTCCCAAACTACAGATAAGTGTTTGGGAATTTTCCAGTAAATAGAGTTTGTTCTCTATCTACTTGAAAGGGTCCCTGTTGTACCTAAACAAGGCTTCTTGATGGTCCAGGAGTTAAAGTGGTCCACCCCCCCCCCCATTGCTGCTGTTGACACAAGTGCCTACCACCTAGCAAATAAATAGGCTATAAACCTAACAAAGTTGATAAAATACTGGCAAAGGAAGTCCTCAGGTGGCAATTGGGAATCTACAGTAATATGCTCCGTTCACCCCTCCCTTGTTTATATAGTCCTGTTTAAGCACGTTTCCATGGGATTTATCGAAACTTTAAGTTGGAAGAAAGTTTGATAAAGAGATCAGTGAGGTACCAGTTTGATGTGATACTGTACTTTGTTTGAAAAGTAGCTTTATGGTTTTAAAGAGGTAATGCCTGTCTACATTAACCTTCTTGAAGGTAAATGGAAAACGAATTATGAGAGTCAAGTAACTTGCTCTTAATAAGTGGCGTTTGGTCTCTCGCCAAGATGGGTATTGTAGGCTGGTAGTCACAAGTAACTTTTTTTGTAACAGCAGTAAAATAAAATATTCCCTATTGTACAAGGTGTTACCAGACAACAGTGGAATTTTCCCATGGTAACAAGGGGATTGACCCATGTTCAGGTAGTTGTGTTTGGATTTGTTGCTATGGATACTTTGGTGGGACTTCTTTTGGTATACTATAAATTTGAACCTAAATATAAATTATGTACATTTGAGCTCTGTTTGCCTTTTGAAAGACGATGTATAGTTTTGTGATAGTTCAGGAGTTACACTGGTCTACTCACCTCCCCCTCCCCAGTATTGCCTATTGACATAGGTACCCAGTACCTTTCAGTTAAAAGTGTACCTGACAAAGTTGATAGTAGCACAATGGCAGTAGAAAAGTGGCAGTAGCAAAGTGGGTATGGATAGTTGTTGAAAACACTTCCTATATATTTGAAAAGAGTTGAGGTATTTTGAAAATTTATGGAAGAGCTTTATACTAAAGATCATAACAGAGATTGATGAAAGAATTTGCAAACTTTGCAGAAATTGTGTTAAAGAGGAAAAGGTATTTTTTTGAAAAGTTATGTCAAATAGAGGACACCCTTAAAAATATACTTTGTTATTATGTATGGCTTAAAACCTCTGACAAATTTTTTCAACTGCTCAGCCTAGTTTGAAGTTGAGCTTTATTAATTGAAACCAAAGTCTAATCGTTAAAGTGTGCTAATGCTTTTAGAAGTCCAGTATCCTGCCCTGCATCTCATCAGGTATTTTTAAGTTCTTCAAGATTGATGTGGTTGTGATGTGTTTTCCCTCATCTTTCTGAAAAAGAATTGAGAGATGTCAAGAATTATTACTTCATTGATGGCGATTTGTTCTCAATATTGGGGGGGGGGGGGGATATGACCCCATTTTCAAATTATGTACTGTTTGAAAAATCAAAAGTCAATGGGCGATTACTCAAATACTGGGGGACGTGTCCCCTGTCCCCCTTTTGGGATTGCTGCCCTTGACCTACTCTACCTCATGACACAGAAAACATGCAGGCTGTTTGGTTCTTTTTTATCTCCTGTGTACATATTCCCCTTGTACCTGCAATCACTGTTTAGCATAATTTGTTAGCTCCGGGGTGGCGTCCTCCCACAATTTTATCCAAAAAAATTGTTTTGTCCCCCATCCCCCTCTCTCCTTGTAGATATTGCATGGTACATGCAACCCATAACTGTCTTATATTTGTGAAAGCCCAAGCCAAAGATAAGTGGTTTTATGTATTCACATATGTTCGAAGTAGTCTTCAACTTGTCAATAAGATTTTGTATCCATTTTAATACTTTTGTAAATATTTACTCAAAAGGTGCAAGCAAACACAGTAAACAGTTTAAGAAGCAAACAATAGGAGATTGTTTGGATCAGGTTAGGTTTCATACCCATTGTTGGGTTGACATGTTTTGTGCCTGGTGGAAGTGTTTTTTAGCATTTTGACTTTACAGTACTTCCCCTATGAATATGCTTCTTTTTTCTTTTTAATTGGGAACCAGTTGTGAAGGAATAATGGATCGTTCGCACGATATTTTCACCAGAGGGCCTGTTTACACACTTGTTGCTTTAAAGTTTGAACAAATGAACAAGGTCAGGTTTGTCGCCATTGCTTTCAGATATCCAAAGAACCCTGTAACCTGCTACAAGCCATTAATGTTTTTGAAGAGCTTTGTGGAGGCCATTTCTTTGGATCCAGGGTGTTTTGTATGGTGCATTGTGGCAATGCATGTAAAAAAATAGAATATAACTTAATTTTGTGGAGTGTTCTTTGTCATTGTCTCTTCTGATTTATATACTTGAATGGGATGTCTCAAATTTCTATTTTGATCTGCTTTGATTTTGTACAATTATTTTGAAGAAAACATACTCCAAGGAAAAATGTTTTTCTTTCAGTCACATTTGCCGAGACTAACATTCTAGGATGGAGTGCAAAGATTGGGTGTTTAAAGATATAGCTGCTGTCTTGTCCTCATTGTGGGCAGAGAGTTACTGCTTCCTCAGTTCAAACTCCAGGAGTGACACAAGTTTTTCCTTTCAGGAAGAAATTATGGGAATCCTTATTGCTCCTCATTTCCTCCTAAAATACACCTGTAACCCCACTTATGCACAATAAGATCCTTGTAAAATAATAATACGTTGGTTGAGGGTGTTGTCCAATAGAGGGGGGCCTCCATTGTCCTCTTTTCACTTTAGCAACCATATGCTTTACGCATAATTTTGGCCTTGAATTTGTGAAAGAATTTGTGGGATGATCATTCTTGTTACTTAATGTTATTTTCCCATGTCTATGGCTGCTTTTGGGTTCAATAAGAAGGGCCAAATGACACACTTTTAACAGCAATAGGATTGGGGCCATGTGAGGACGATTCTGGCAAAATTTACTTGCTTATTACAGCTTTTGCTCAGAAGTGAAAATAAGAATATGAGGACCTCAGGCAGAATTGTAAATTTACATCGCCCCTCTCCTACCTCCTATTAACATACGTATTTGTAAATCTATGCCTCTGGCATTTTATATGATCATAGATAGTTCCCCTTGAAGTATGAATATAGCATCAGCACTATTAGGGAGTGGTACTATCATACTTACATAACTTAAGTAGGCAATATGACACCAGTGGTAACTCCCAGATATGACATACCTTGTTCTTACATACATGGCCTGCCAGGTGACCTGTTTGTCTGGTGGAATTTCCAGTAAAATCCCCTGTGGTCCTTCTGTGTATCTACATAAAGCTATAGAGTCTACAATTGCTACAAGATGAAAGATGGAGATATTTCAAAATATTGAAATATAGTACTTTTGTATATAAAAGGTCAAATGTTGTCACTCCAATTTCAAATAAAGGGCATGTACCCTGATAACCTAATTCATGTACGACTCCTATCTCAGGGCCTACTTTCCTCTTCTCAGACAGTTTAATTTTTCCTTTATAGTTAACTGGTTAACCCCACCTGTAATCTAAAGAACTGTCTGTGGCACCTCCCAAGCAAAGACATAGGCTTGTAAGTAATTCAATTTCCCAACCCTATTTGCTGATGGGTGCACTTGTACTGTATATATGTGATGGAGGCTTCACTTCTGTGTACATGATATCACATTTCACTGATCTGCACATGTTTGTCATAGTGTAATCAATGATTCTGGTACTCAGGTGTTACAAAATGTAAGTACAGTAGGGTGATGCAATTAAACCAGTAGCCTAAAGTGTAATCACCAACAATGATTTTGGTACCCTGGTATAACAAAATGTGTGTGTGTGTTAGTATGTGTTTGAGGGGGTGTGTGTGTAGTAAGTGTTGCAATTAAAGCTATTTTACAAAATTTGTGAATAAGCTGCTAAATTTTAAAATTCGGGTAGGATATAAAACTCTGCACAATATTTGAGAATATATCATGGAAGATATACTTCTATGAAGTGAAATATGATTATATATGATATTTAACTAAGGTTTCAAAATAAAATTCAGGCCACTGTTTACATTAGCTTTTCAGTGCTAGTATTAAAGTACAATTTGTGTGAATTTTCTATGAGTAGGCCTACTATAAATGTAATCACTACTTTTGGAATGAATCTTGGAATGTTGAATGTTGCCAGTTAAGAAAAGTTCTGAACTATGGGATGTATTCAACATACATCGTTCAAAAAGTGAGTGCATCTGGAGAAATGTAATGGATGAATTAAGCATGGACACTCTAAATCTGACATTTACATAACCCCTCGTGTCTTATTTCCTTTATGATGGTCTTTTACATACACTTACCATGCACCAGTGTACTCAGGTTGGAATACATTATCATCCTCTATTGTGCAAGAATCATGTAAATGAAACATTCTGAGGGAGATTTGACTTTCTTGTTGGTAGCCTACATTTCAACCACTTATTTTCAATGTTTAAGGCTTCAAAAATATCTTACATTTTTGAAAAATTGAGCCGCCCTCCCCTTCCCTTCCCCCCCCCCTTTCCTCAATTTATTCTGAAAGGAAGGGATGAAAATTGCCCTCTTATTTCAGGTTCTTACAACACAATGCAGTCTTGGCATGCAGCTTAAACTTGGATGCAAGATTATTCTTTATCACAATTGACTTAATATGCTGTGATGTAAATCTCTCAAAGTTATTTGTAGAAACTCGCATGATTTATAAAACAGTACTACATGTAAAAGCTCACTTCGATTTTATAATGGATCATCCCTGTGTAAAAAAAGACTCAATGCTTAAAGGGAGAAGGTAGTACCCCCAAATTTACCTTTAAAAGTTTGCTAAATCTTACAGATCTCCTCTCATTTCTCTCACAAGTATTTTCATAATGTGCTTGTGTCAAAGCATTGAATATTGAGGGTAAACCAATGAGTTATTCTGCATAAATTTAGGAAATAAGTAGCAAAAATATTGTCATATGATTGATAGGAACCATTCCTGAACTAGTGTACCGGGGTGCATTGTTTCAAATTGGGAGGGGGACTGCATTTTCCCTTTAAGGACGTGAAAATTTTTGCCATAACATGTGTTCTGGCTCCTGTGTACAGTTAAAAGTTTGTGTCTCAACAAAATTGTTATCATATTTTCCCAAGTATCTGTTACATCATAATTACCTCTGTTTGTAAAAGATATGATATACTAAGTCACCCCTGTAGGATTAATTCCCACTTTATCAAGGAGGCACCTGGAAATAACCCTGGGGATCAAGAAAGTCAGCATGTTTGGACGAAAAGGTTGCGTGCGGAGTTTACCTGTAACCCTTTGTGATCCTGTCAGTTGTAGCCGCAGGGTTCAGGGCTTTAAAGAATAGTGTTGAAGACAGGAGACCAGTTGAATGCATTGTAATTACTCAGTCAGCATGCCCAACAACGTGCGAAGAATCTCCTGTTTTGTGAAGTGCTGCCATTGTGTAGATTGAGAGAGAGGGAAAATACCCATAGCTCAAAGAAAGTAAAGTTTTGCCCACACTTTTTAGTTGTTTATTACATTGTTTTAGTAGAGATAGTGTCAGCTCTTTGTAATTTTTTTTTGCATAATTACCAAGTCAAAGGGGGTAAGAATGGTATTATGTGTGCAACGTATAATTTTACAATTGTAGAGTTGAATAAAAACAGATGCTAATCACACCTGCACTGACCCTCAGGCTCTGGCAAAAGAAAATAGCATAGAAGGGAGCCCTCAACAGGAGGACACCCCTCCCCTCCATTCTTTGTTCCCCCGTATTGAAAGACACATGCAGTTTGTAACCTGACTTTTTTCTGTAGAGAGCTGATATTTTAGTCAATTACCAATGGATTAAGTCTAGCCAAAGTAAAAGTGAAAGTTCAGTTACCATACCATTGAATGGGTATGCTTGCTTGCTTCACAAAATCGAAACATACCCTTTTCTCTAGTTAGTAGCACTTCCCCTGGCTGTTCTCTTCACACTCTCCCTCCCCACAGTGATTCATTTCAAATTAGGGAAAGCAAATTATTAAACAATTATATCATAGCTTTATGGGACAGAGATATCTTTTCAGGACTGGGACTGTAGGTGGGGGAAGGGATAAATAAAAAGTATCTAAAATGACCCTTCCTTTTCAGGTCTCTTTGTTACAGATCTGTGTATGTAACCCATAATTAGTCAACATGCCACAAATACCTGACAAAAGTGTTTTGGCTAGTAGCTTCACTTTATACCAGGGATTTTTTTTTTTTTTTTGAATCCCCTTCCCTTCTTTCCCTCGATCCTCCCCCCTTTCTTTCATTTCCTCCTAGTCAATTATATCCCCAAATTGCCTGCAGTTAGTATCTGCCAAGTATTTCATATCCAATATCAAGGTTGATAGAGTCCTAATGGAGGAAGTTTTAGTGGAAATTTTAGTAGAAATTTAGTTCTATTATTGTTCAGTGCTCATGGCAACTACATTTTACCCATTTCACCCATTAAAATATGAGCTTCTATTTCCATTCACAAACGGAAAGTCCATCATAAAGTGAAAATGGGAAAGTGCTGGTTGCTTGCAGTTTCACTTTCAACATTTGTAGTAAACACTGTTTAAACTTTGTTGGAGACATAGCTTGCTTGTTCCAGTTACATAGTCTTATAGGCCCACTGCTTTTACATCAGGTAGTATTTAAAGGGGAATATTTCATTCTCAATGCACCAACATGGCATACAAAGATAGAAGCTTTATATTCAGTCCTCCGAATAAATTCATGCACTACCTTTACATGATCAAAATATACATTATAGGAGTTAGAAATGTTGCATCACATTTTATTTTGAAAGTTTGGGCCAATAAATTATTCTTGTGCTTGGGGTAACAGGGTAATTTGCTCTGTGTAATGAGACACCCACTTTGTTCTAAAGTTCCTATTGTAGTTGACAGTGGAAGCCACTAAGCAGTTATTGTAAGTTTTCATTCAAAAGTTTGCCTCCTACCAGTCTTTTTTTCTTTCTTTTTTTTTCAAGGGAAAAGAAATCTTTGATTTCCTTTTCAGTTCCCACTTATTTTTTTGACCAAATGTTGGTGTGGTCTCATTCGTTTAGTATCTCGTAAAATTGTGATAGATAGACTGAGTGGTGGACTTGAAAGTTATTCTTTGTTTTAATAGGTAATGTAATTGCCAGATTAAATTCAGTGGGCTTACCACTTGATGAAAGTTAAAAGGACATTTACAATAGCCTCCAGTTGTTTTACTGAAACCCATTATGTTAAATTCTCCTAGCCTTCAGGAATTAGACATTGTTCTCTTCATGAATTGTATAAGTTAGATAATTCACCTGGTAGTACAGTACAATCTACATTGCCCCTCTCTTACCTCCTATTTACATATGTAATCCCCACTTACCCGCAACTAGACCCTGGTAAACTAATTGCACAGTGGTAGAGGGCGCCCTCCAGAGGAGGATGGCCTTCCAAGTCCTCTTCCTGCTTACCACCAGTCTTTCAAGACACAACTCAAGCCTTGGTTTTTTCAAGATAATTCACCTGGTAGTACAATACAGTGTACTGGGCTCAGCATAACATTATAATGAGGGTGGGCTGTTTATGAAGAAAAAGTGTGCTTTTCTTTTCTTTTTTATTTAGGAGGACTCCTTTTTGGGTAACAAGGGTTCTTTGGGAGTTTGTTAGGGCTGATTTGTCTTGCTATATTTAAGATGTTAATTTTAACTCCGAAGAAATTCTTGAAATGTTTGTCTCTGCACTCCCCACAGTCCACATGCACGGTTGTTGGAATCAAAGGTATCAAGTGAATGGCAAACACCAGAAAAGTTGTTTTACCAAAAAATTTAAACGATGTTATACGTTAGGAAGTAAAAACTGGCAAATGGCTCCTGATTTGCAGGAAACATTTGGAAGATGCTAATTGAAACAAAACGTTTTTTTTCAGGGATGCAGTCCGTGATGGAATGTGTCATCTGACACATTGATTGGGAGTGAGACTGCTAAGATTTCAAAAGTGAGGGAGGAGCAAGTTGGGGAAAGCAGAAATTTTTTGGGCAAGAGTAGTGTGTGCAAATTGTTTGTGTGCATTGTATACTCTTACACAGGAGTGGAATGGTGGGGGCAAGTAGAGGAAAAGGCCTTGACTGGGGTAGATGCCCCCACATGCATCTCCTCCCCCCATTTTGGTGGGGCCACTGGTTATAAGACCTAGCTTTTGCAGTTCTTCATGAATCTATATTTTGCTCCTTCTTACTTTCCCTATTACTAATATTAAACAGCCCATCTACTGTTGAATCATTCATGGCAATGACTGAATCCCTCCTAGATGGCCCTTTGCTCACTTCCCAAACAGCTTTCTGCTAGATGGCTGGTCGCCCTTGCTTCATTGCAAGTGCAATAACTTGTCACATGTTTTTGTTTGCTCTGATAATTTTCGTGTTTTTGGATTAGTTTCCCTGGCACTTTTCAGGATTATTTTGACATTGTTTTTGTGGGATAATTACTGTATTAGCTGTAGACTACATATGGCATAGTTTTAGACTTCAAAGGAAAAATGTGTGAACATCTCAGCAGGATCAAAATTCATGGACAAAGAGGGTATTTAATTATATACCAAAAGTACTCTGAGGCAGGGTTCTAGCAACAGTGGGCAGTGCTGGGTGGCCCTTATTTGCACCCAGTGGCACTCACAGTCAAAAGTACTCCCGCCCGGCGCAGATTTTCTGCAAGCTTAACAGAAACGTTGCTGTAATTGCGCTGTCTTGATGGTATTGTACGCTGTATCTTCTGATGAACATCACATTAAAAAAATTAACCAAAAAAAAGGAAAGAATACCAAAACATAAAAATAATTAAACATCAACTGAAAAACTGAATGCAATTACACATATAGCGAGGTCAAAATGTAATGCAAAAGGTAGCACCACTTTGAATCTAAACCCCCTTAAAGATAGAAAATTTTCCCAAAGGGCAGGGAGACACCCCCTCCCCTTAAACCCCTCCCCTAGGATGGCATTTCGTAAACCAGCTGCTGCCTGGCACTAAATATGCTCTAGATAGAACCCTGCTCTGAGGTAATGAGGCCATTTTTAACCACATGCCATAACCTTATGGAAAACCAAGAAGGGATTTCTTGATGAAAGTAATCAATCTTCAAAGCTGGGTATCTTGACTTAAAAACTGTTCTATTGCTACTGGGTTGATGGACATGTATATCGAAATTTCTCTCATATACAGAAGGACCCCAGTGAAATGGTATTTATGTGTAACCATATGTAGCGATCTAATATACCCCACATGAGAATCTTTCATGACCCCTGTACCATAACTGTTGGTTGAATCAGGTGTTAAAGTTAGATGTTACATCTTGCATAAATTTTATGATTCAACAACAAAAACTATTTCATGTGACAAAAATGTATATAATGTTGTATCACACTCTGCTGGGTATGTATGTAGATTCCAGTAGGGTCAAAGCTGCATTAAAGTTGCCCTGCAATGCTGTTAAATTTGAACTTTTGTATTAAATTGAAAGTGCGTAGCTGTTATTTATAGACACCATCTAAACTTGTATGCTGTACGGTATACTACTTTAACCAAGTTGTGGTTTATGTTTGTTTGTGGGGTATACAAACTTCTAATTGGTCTTATAACAATAAAATTGAAAAAGAAGTACAACAATTGCTTACTCAAATTGTAGAAGCTTTGAAAAGGCTTTTTGTCGGCAAAAGCTTTGAGGGAAATATTGAGTTTAAAATGCACCAAAATGACACACAAAGAAAACAGTAGTAATCATTTTGAAGTCATTCATTCTCACTGATAGGCTCCAGCAATAGCTTTATTTCCTGAAAATATATATTTTAAGAGTTTTGGATGTTTCATAATTCAAAATTTTGTAGGTTGAGCTAATAAATTATTCTTGAGCAAGAAATGACTGAATTTCACCCTGTTAGAATCCTGTTTCTTGAAAAGAAAGTGACCTTGCTGCCTTATTTTGAATTAGCTATCATCCTGTATCTACAAATATTGGTTTTATAAAAAAGGAAACTTTGGTTTACAACAAAGGCAACATTTCCCTGTAAGCGTGGTATAGGGAGATGTATACTTGATTCAAAGGGTGACAGATGAGACAAACTTGTGTTAAGTCATTTGCTGATACTTGTGTCTAACTAAATGAAGAAAATAAAGCATAAAGGTGTGTTGTTTTATAGCAAAGAGAAGCATTGTATGGATCATGGGGATTGATTGGTGTTTGGTCTATGGAGTCACTGTGGAAGTACTTAAAATCTACATCGTCCCTCATTACCTCCTATTTACACTTGAAATACCTACTTACCCGCCACTAGGCCTTGGTAAGTCAATAGCAGAGAGGAGAGAGGGTGCTCTCCATCATGTCCTCTTCTCACTTACCACCAGATGGTGCAATACACAACTTTGGGCTTGGTTTTTGTGAAGCAGAAGAGGACATGGGAGATTGCCCTCTGCAGGAGGGCGCCCTTTCTCCACTGTGCTATTAGTTTACCAGGGTCTAATTATGGGTAAGTAGGGATTACAAGTGTAAATAGAAGGTTAGTATTAAGGCTTGTAGATCTCCAGTCCAGGGAGTTTTGGGGAAACTATGGTCAAAGCAGGAGCTTTGTTTTTTTTGACAATGAGCTAAATAAAGACAAAACCAAGTTAGTTGCATTTGAGGTGATAATGTCATGTATGCTTGCACAATGTTGACTTATGGTTGAAAATGGTGTTACTTCATCTGCTAATATCTTGAGAACCACAAATGGGAAGGTATTGATGCAAATTCCACCAGAAGGCCTAGATTATGTTCTCTTGTAGTATATCAAAACTACTGTAAGTTTGGAGGGAAATATTGCATTTGAAATGCTCCAACATGGCATACAAACATAATAGCTTTAATCATTATTTACCCATTCAGTCCCTCAATAATCTCCAATGATAGTTTTACATCCTCAAAATATTATGCATTACAACAGTTACAGATGCTTTATTATTAGAATTTTTGAAAGTTTGGGCCAACAAACAGCGAGAACCTTATTTGTTGAAAAGAAAGCTACACTTAGTGCCTTATTTTGAATTTATCTATCATTCTGTGATTATTCACAGAAGTGTAAAAAATTGAAGGTTTTGTGTATTAAAACAAGTGCAATACTTCCCTTAATGCCTAATCCCTTCTTTTCATAAGATTATAGATGACCCTTGACTTATATTTTAGATTTAGCCTGCATACCTGACCGTACATGTTTTCTATGGCATGTAGCATTCATTATAAAACTTTATCCAGTTGAAGATTCCTTCAAAGTACAAGCTGTGTAATTCTTCCATGTGGGATGTGCTGAGTGGGCATAATAATGATCCAGCACAAATTTTCATATTTGTCAAGAAAGTGCTCCCTCCAAGGAATTCAGAGGTGTTGTTTAAATTGGATTAGGATTTTACAGAGTTCTGGAATCACCTGTGGTAGCTCACCTATGTTGAGAAATCTATTGTCTGGACAATCTGCCCTCTTGGGTGCATTTAATTGTCATTTACAATAAGCAAGTTAGAGTGTGTTCCCACTTGAGTACGAGCAGGCGATCAGATCCGGATCTGACCCCGAGCAGGGGATCAATTTGTAAG
>WURT03033352.1:0-15146 GCA_009936505.3 Holothuria glaberrima
CTGACATATCGTAAAAGGGCTGGCGCATCACCCTACACATAACATATTTAGAAATATCCGGATAACTCTATTCACAAGAATATACCTTTTCTCCCCATTTTTCGCCTTTTTACTTTTCCTCATTTTTCAATGGAGGGGGTGGCCTACCCTGGAGATACGCCACTGCGTCAAGCTTGGACATAAGAGTCAACGTTAAAATATTCGTTCCCCTGACAAGTTCAAAAAATCTTTTGCATAAAATCAGAGCCTTTCATGTAAAAATATAAGGTTTACCCCAGGGCATTTGACACCGCATACCCTCGCCTCACTGACCTGAAGACTCTGGATACTCTGACATACACGGTATAATATAGTTTACTTTGTAACTAATTCAGGCCTAGGCTGTATCTGTAATAACTAGCCTAGCTTGATCTAAGGTTATACGTTACCTGCTGCACTAACCACACCATCTGTTAGATAGATGGGATTTTACGACACATGCCCCAACACGATTGTGTTATATAGTGTCATCTAGAACAGAAAAGGTACAATGTTGGCATACAAAAAAACTAAAAAAAGTTGGGGTCAAATTCCACTAAAAAGGCATCTTTACTGAATTTAATATTACATTGTACCTGCAATCTCCAAATACTTCATTTAGCACCATTTCCCAAGCCGCCGTCAAGTACCTATGAGTATGAGTCCGTATGACAGAGGCCATCTGAGGACCTATGATTTGTCTATAAATGCAAACCTTGCAACACTTTATGTTCGAGGTCGCTTGATCGATTCAAACTTCTCGGAAGAAAACTACAGTGCAGAGCATTGGAAGGTTACTTGTATGAAGTATGAAAGAGGACACGTCCATATTTTTCAACGATGATTAATCAAGTCCACAGAGTTAAATCGATTTCAGATTGATTCCATCTCCCACTATGCAACTATTGTGCAACTTTGTTGAAAGTTGAATCGAGTGTATTGGACACGAGGTTATGACAATTTTAAAAAAATTTGCGTCTAAGGAAACATTGAGATCAATTCGTTTATGTCATCTACATGGCTTCAACGAAAGTGAAAATAGCTATAAAATCATTCATCCACGTTTCCAAAACTTAATAATAACCTATTACTAATGTAGACTTAACAGAGTATTATACACAGTTGGGAAGTGCGCTTTTATCAAAGATCTATGTTGTTTTGTCTTTCTATATCCCCAACACCTACTCCTTTGGGTCCTTGAAAAGCCCCAGATTGGTTTCTTTACATAAAATAAAATTTAACAGAAATGATTCTTCGAGAAGGTCGTATATCTACACGTGTCGCGGTTTCAAATGGCTAAGAAGCTGCAAGCAAGGACAGAGGTATACAGTTAATTAGCGAGCGACTGTGAAAAGTACAATTACTACTCAATTGTCACTGCCTTCAGTGTCAACAAAGCTGATTGATGGTTACTTATTGGGCTTTTGGCCATCTCAAACAACAATAAAGGAAACATTTTAATCTGCAAGGTGCTTCCTGTCTGACCATGCAAAAGTGGAAAATCTTGAGAGAACTACGAAAGTTAATGGAACTTTAAATTGAGCTTAAAACAAAAATGACAAGCTTCGTTATATCTGTTTGGTCAGTTCTGGCCCTTGTCTAACGTTTTGACTCTTCCAAAATCTGGCCAAAGTTTGAAATATTCAAATATGTACGGCCGTTGGAATGCTCCAAAACTTGAAATGAAATTTTATTGCTTTTGTTTACCTCGCTAAAACAAGCTGGTTAATAATATTCCGTTATCTATGTAGATAGACTCTCCAATTATTGAGAACTTGATAATGAAATGTAAATATGATCAATTGCTTTTTGACTGATGTTCCAGGGTGAATGTAATACATGCCACCCAAAGTACTTCCCAACTGTGAGGCAGTACAGAAACATGTTAGAAGTAATGAAGTGTTAAAACGGTTTTTTCAAATTTATATGATAGATATAGCATTGTGTTCAATCGAATCCTTTTTTTTTCAGAAGAACTTGGTAGAAAGCAAATTGCGTGTAAATATGTTTCTCCGGGGTTTATGTATATTAGGCTATATTATAGAAATGTACTGTGAACCGAATACACAAATTATTTTTTGTATTTTTATTTAACGTAATGTGTTAATTTGCATTCAATCATCTAACGAATTAGTTTGAAATAGTTTTTGCTTATTTGCTGGGATGTGGCTTTTCGATACAACCAAGAAAGATAAATTTTGGCGAAATAATGAAAAACATTATTACAATATCAGTTTCCAGTAAAAACGTTAAAAGCAGGCATTATGGGCATTTATGGGGTCTACATAACTTCGGGTTAAAATTCTTAGATAATTGAAACATTACTGGTTACAAAAAAGCTACAAGGATTATCATTGTATCGGTTTAATTCCAAGCAGCATCTCCAATTTGAAACATTAGCAGGCTTTGATACCTCCCAGAGAAAAGCCTACACGCACTTCAATTGCCCACAGGGCCGGGTGTAAGCACGAGGCCAACGGCGCACGTGCCCAGGGTCCCCCACAAATAATTCCCCCCCCAAAACCCCCCACAAATTTACCCAAGGAAATAATTCGATTAGTACACTACTGCGTGACGGTGGCTACGTTGTGCTGTACATCTCACATCTCACTGATCTGTGAATGTCGTTGTCCAATCAGAGTATCTTACTCTTTTAAGGGTCTTTTAACTATGTAAATCACAGTACAGCAACCACTCATGAATTCTGATTGTCCCTAAACGCACAATATGTTAGGGGTTGTGTCTGTGTACCTCAAAGCATGTTAAATAGAGGGTCGGGGTTGTGGGGTTGGAAAGGTTGTCCTAAGTCTCGTCTGGATCTTAAACAAGCATATTAAAAATCAGGGAAGAAAGAAAACGCTAATTGTAGCCAACGAGTATTCACCTTTTTCTTATTTGGTCTTTAATTTCGTTTTAGCAAGACGTGAGTGTTTTTATCTTTACGGGAAGATTTCAGGAAAGTAATGTTCATACAATCGGTAGCTTGAAGGAAGCGGTTGCAAGGCAGAAAATCTGAAACCTCTAAAATAAAATTGTATTTATATGCAATTCCTTACAAAAGAGTTTAGCGAATTCTGTGGAAATATTTCTTTAAATTTTCACAAGCTTCTTTTGATTTTATATTTAGAATTTCTGGAAACTTTGCTTACATTTACCTGAGTAGTGTTTTTGAAGAATTATAAGCTTGAGAATTTCTGTAAAATCTACAAAGAATCTCTAAAACGTGAATAGAACTTTAATATTTCAGGAAAATCTTTAATAGGAATGTAAGAATTTCAAACAACAATAGCTTGAATAAATCTTTTAGAAAACTTGAAATTCTTTAGACGTTATAATGATTCTATTGATTTTTTTTTATGGAGAATGTAAAGACTATTTACAGACTCTGAAAACATTTTACAGATAAATTGGAATAAAAAAACAACTACATCGGTTTGCTTTAAGTTCACCTTTAATTTAGAAATATTTTTTGAAATTTGGACTTTAGACAAATACTCAGCCAGTCAAATGTTCATTTGTGGAATAAAAATTGTGTATAAAGTAAAAACGACAGTCCTTACGTTTTATGTTAGCTTGAAAGATGAAAAAGCACGAAAAGGCTTTTTTATTATGTTTCTACTCTAAATACTTTGACAAATAAATGAATACAGCTGTCTTGCCCTCTTCTCTTTATTGCTAAGGTAGTTATTCATCTGAAAAAGGAAATAAATGTTAAAGTCGTTTCGTAGTATGATGCATAGTTACAATAACTAGTATTTTGAAAGCTCAAACAGCCAGGAGGACGATCATGTTTAATGGAAGAAACGTTTGGGACAAACAAATGTTAAAATGCGTTCTTGTTCTACACGTCATGATGGTTCCTAAAAAAATATGTCAATTAGAAAAAAAGGACACGCAAAAATGAAGAATGTAAATTAACATTAAGAACATTGTGTACTATTTCTAAATGCTAGATTACAGAGTAGTAGCCTGGTAAGGGGTAGGCGGTCAGCTGTGTGAAATTCTGGAAACTTATTGATGGGCTTGAGGATGGAAAGCCCAGGGTGTAGATGTATTTCTACCGAGCTTGCGAAGTCTGTTAGTTCTCATACTAGAGCATATTTTATTCAACGTGTTTTCATCTGGGGTATATTCAGACGCTCTTAGAGCAAAGGTTATTCCTCTTTTTTACAAGAAAATTCAAAGGTTTAGTAATTCCTGGGGTTCATCCCCAAAATTTATACTTCTTGAATACATCATTTTGATGATACAGTATTTCACAATATGCCCATTGCTTACCTAACATGACTTTCGAAACACCCTCAAAAATTGAATTACTAAAATAAATAAAAAAAAACATGTCTTGGAAGGGAATCGAAACCAGGCCGTCTGCGTGAAAAACCGAGTACTTATCTACTAAACCATCAAGAACTCTTTAAGCATAAAGTATTTCTAATCATCATATAGTCACAGCATCCTTTACACGTGTTCATAATTAGGTAATTCAAGTTTGAATTATTACTGTAACAGCTATGCTTGAGAAAAAATGTTGTTCTCTTTAACTTTATCTTCATGATGGTAGAAAAATTCAGCCCTTACTTTTTTTGGCATGTTCACCTCTGATGACTTCATTTGACCTTCGACCTCCAACAAACCCAAAGGGTCCCCTCTCTCTTAAAGAAACACACCTATCAACCAAGTATGAACAGGATACATCATCCCTGTCGTTGACTATCGTATTTTTTCAAGGTTTTCGGTTTTTGATATCTGATCACCTCAAATGATCTCTGACCTCCAGTGAAAAAATAGGGCTTTGCCTCTCAATATGATAGTTATATACCATGTATTAAGATTATCCTTCATTTTTATCATGACATATCATGTTTATGTGGCATTCATTCAAATGGTACGGCAATACAGATTATCCTTTGTGTACTCTTATGCTATTAAACTGTATGGCACAGCCTACGCCACTGCTATACAGACTATATAAAATAGATTAATCAGGCTTCTTTTAAAGAAAGCTACAATCTTGGACAAAACTGTTGGGACACTTTGTCCTAATATTCTTGAATCTCATTTCCCAGGTTTGCATGAAACCCCCGCTCCCCTTCCAATGTTGCGCAGAAAGAGTGACTGTATGCCATGAACTGGATAACTGTGGTCAACATTGAAAGGGGGAGCGGGGGTGTCCCAACGAGTTTTGTCCAAGATTGTAGATGTATTCAACCTGTCAGAAGTTCTTGAATTGTGGTTTAATAAAAATCAAAGATATTCTCAAATATTGTATGGAAGAAACTAACTATAAATTATGTCATAACTTACTTCTAAAGGTATAACGAAATGTAATAAAGCCCCCACGTGCAGCTGATATATCGATGTACTACATTAGAGATTTTCTGAATCACGTCGTAAATCTGTGCATGAGAAATTACTTCTTCCGGATTACTTTTATGATTTTTGGTGCAATCTTTTTCTTGATGAAAGACCTAGCTGTTTACTCCATTCTTTCATAAAGAATCTTAGGTTTTCTTAAAGCCGCCATCACTTGCAGTTTCTAAACGTTCAACTTTATGTTTTAGCATCAGGACAAGTCATTATATCTTTTTATGTTCCTGACAGTCACCATAGCTTTGACGATCTGTCTATGTTTTTCTGGTGTCCATCATATTTATCGTAATGTGCATGCTTTTATAAAATTTTGTCAGTGTGTAAATGACATATGCGACATAAATTGAATGGGATTGAATTGAATGGTCTGAACCCTCTGGGTGCCAAAACATCGCCAAGTCAAAAGACACTGAATATGAAGTTTTCTAATTTCAGTTTGCAGATTTGCAAAAAAGACTATCATTTTGCATCTTAGTGACCTCAAGCAATTTCTTCTCACAGAAAAAGGTATCGTGCCCTATTCCTCGACCCCTATTTAAGACGAGACTACCTGCATAAGTTGAAAAAGGAAGGGCTCGATCCCGGGTTCTAATTATATATGCAGGCCTTTCTTTCATGGATAACTTCGTGTATTTGGGAGAGCCACTGCATGCAGAGGGAAATCTGTCTTACACATTGATTGTGTACGTTACCTTTCGAAAGGATGAAAGAATGACTTTTCACTTTTAGAAACAAAGATTTATTGGCTGTGAAATCTGGATCAGAGGAAGAACACTTGGACGACGAAATGAAAAAAAAAAACAAAAACGAAAGGAACCAGAATAAGTCGCTTTTTTCCGTTTTAAGTGTCTGTGTCATGTGCATACACCTTGCTAACCAGTTTTTCTGGTGCCACTAACTCTATCTATATTGCTGAATATTTTAAGAAATCGTGTGGAAACGAGAAACTGATACATCAGAATGTTTCCAATGGGGCCGATTTGTAAAAGAGACCCTACCCGACCATAACATGATATCGTCTGCAGTATAAAAGCACACAATTATCGTTACTGTGAAAATGATTGCGCCCTCATTTTCTCACAGCTGGAAGGGTTAGTTAGTTAGTAAGATGAGGTTTATGAGCCCAGTTTACAACCAATTGGTTCAAGTCGAGGCGGTCACGGCTTTTTTTACAGTTGTGGCTCACTGACTTGTTTTCTCTTACTCCACTTATGCGGAGCAAACGGGCAAAGGCAGAAGGTTCCATTTTTAAAGTCTTTGGTATGACTCGACTTGGAAATCGAACCCGGGCCTCCCGCGTGAGAGGAGAATGCTCTAACCACTAGACCAAATACGCGGTGACCGGGCTTGTACATAGTTATCTAGAATAGCGCATCAAATTCGCCTGCATGTGGAGGTACACGCTTCAAGTTGTATGTATGGGTAGTTGCTCTATGTTGTAAGCTAGTTCTAAAATTCTGCTAAAGACATGAAATTTATACATTTTTGGTATACATTTACCATCAACTTAGCTTGAACGGATTGTTCAACATCTTTCAAGAAATAGACGTCTTTTATTACGTGAACATTTTTAGAGGCATATACTCATCGCTCCAAAGACATTAATTTCAATCATCATTGTCGTAGGCGTCGAGGTCATATCTCCTGTCCAAATTCTGTTTGAGACTAAATTTGTCAGTCAAACTTCAGATGGAGCCATAAATAGGTAAGCTTTCACTAAAAGCCCAATTCGAATGATTGCAGCGTCTTTACACGGGCAGCCTAGACCAAATATATAGTTTTGTTCCACTAAGCATTGAAAACCCAAGGGTAACACCTCTTCGAGTTCAACACTGTGAAAAAATTAGGAATAACAGCTGAAATGTAATAGGGGCTAAACTCACCCTACACTCCACTCAATGCATCAGCACACTATGTCCTCAACATGATTAAAACTAAGGGGCAATCGTGATTGTGTGGTACAAAAATTTTAAACCATAACTTCAGAAATAGCATGAAAGACAATTCAAAATAAGGTTGATGGTTAACTGTATCTTGATAAAGTACTGCCAGTATTTATTGGTAAGACTTCACGTTTTAAAAATGATAATTGTACCTTTCTGTCAGTTTCATGTTGATTCCATGTAAACACAATATTTCTTTTTAATGACATCTTAAGTTCGCTGTTTCTGGAGGATATTTTGCATTACCAGCTGATCTGTCCTATTGGAGAATTAAACGTAAGGGCTGACAATTGGTCGGTGTATTCGTATAGAATAAAACATTTTCATTTTACTCCACTGGCGGTTGTTCTGTGGTGACCTTAAATGAAAGCAACTGAATAGAAAGCAAATGAATAAGTAGTTACCCAACCTGAAATTTGAATTCACGAATGGCTATTTTTAAGCATGTTGTTCAAGCTATGCAGCTTAAGTCTTACCTTAATGCAGAATACTTGTTCAACACTTTTTTGTACCTTCAATAGGCTATGCAATGTCTACATTCTGAAAAAATCATGTGAATTACATTTGCAGAAATAAGACAATTCATGTTTTATATTGAGATTTTCAAAACATGATTGGGACGACCGCGTATTCTATTTAAACTGCTATGTATTTAAAATCAGTTATTTGTTTAATCATGTCAGCACTGAAATACATGGTCATTAATTGGTTTCACACTAATATGGAGTTGTGAAAGAAAGGACTCTAAAAGAGGTTAATTCTAACAACAAGAGCCCTCTCTGTGCAGAAATAAGGGCCTTTCACTTTTTGGAAGTTTACGTTTGTATCAAACAACTGGATACATATGTACAAGATTGTTTGGCAGTAAGGAGTAAGCTAAGAAAATTTGAGACCCTTCGCTACAGTGAATTATTTTTTAAGGACTGTAGTTTCAAATGGGTACACTTTCAAGGAGAAGCTACTGTGAGATACTTTTGATACAGAATGTTTTGGATACAGGGGATTTGATCAAAGGGATAAACTTCGTGTAAACACTGTTAAAAATTACTTTTTTATTTAAGTTTTGGCGTTATGTGTCAGATATGAGATCCAGACAAACTTTCCTTCTTGAAATATTATGATTAAACGGCGCAGCTATCACAGTTTGACCTTCGGTGACCTGCGATGACCTGAAATGACCCTGGACCACTCCGAAAACAATTGGTTTCATTCATTAAATATTGGCAACCAACAATCAAAGCATGAGTTTCCATCAGAGGTTTTTCTATTGAATTATTTTGTTGACTAGGTTGTTGTAGTTTGACTTCTTATGACCCCGAAGTTCTGATCTCCTTTGATCGTTGACCTCCTTCAAACCAATACCTTTTTTTTACAATATAATGTACCTAGTTGCCCAATATGAGATTCATCAATCTTCCCTTTCTCGAGTAGTTGTGTTTTTAGGGGGATTTTCAAAGTGACATGTGGCAACCACAAGTGACCTTTAAATTCATGAAGAACGACATGATAATTACACTTAGTGAACAACTACTTGCTAAGTATTTCATCTGCATCAAACTTTTACCTCTTTGGGAAATTGTATTAGCAGGATTCTTACAGCAAAACTGTAGTGTCTCCAAAATATCTTTTTGGCCTCCACCACCAACGATAGGGTTCTTCAAACACTTATATGCTACGTATGCTATTCCTCAATGTGTCCGTTCTTGAGCTATGGAACACACACACAATTTTCACAGTTGCATCTTGGTTACACCACCATGAAATGATCTGTGTCCCTACCTAGACTGATTGGGTTCTTCTTCTCAATACGCCTTGGGGCGCTTACATGCTTGGTATCAGGTCCTCCAAACTTATTTCTTTGAGACATGAGTGATATAAAGTTTAAACACGGGTCCATGTGGGTAGACAGCACACAGTAACCGTGCAATTTTTGTCGAAATGATAAGGAATTGCCACATGTATACATATACGCACAAACAACCACAAGCATACACAACACGACTTCACCATCGCAAATATTTCTTCTGCCTCCTGTGGTTAAAAGTGTGTTTTTGTGTTAATTTAGAGATGAGAAAATAACCTTGCGAAAGCCCTTATCTTTAATGGGATAGAACACTTGATTACGCAGTAGCCTCTTATTTTATGGATAACAACTAGCTCAACAAAAGGTTTGGTTTAAGATAGATGATGTTTAAGCTCAAGAATGGAAATCTGACGTAAATAGTAATTCTTAATGCTAAGTCTATAACATTTTTAATTGAGAGCTAAACCTTGGAAAGTTCTGTAACATTCTTCCTCTTAAAGTAGATCTTTGTAGGCTCTGTCGCCGCAGCAGTAGCAGAATTGCCACTATGAGTAGCAGATACCTTGATATAAATTACTGTGAACGGATTGTCACGTTTTGTTATCAAAGTTAACTATGAGTTGAATACACTTCTTGTTTAAATTCAACACTAGATGGCGACTTGAAACTTTCTCGGGGGAAGATTTCAGGGGCTTCTCCCCCTTCCCCCCTTCGCTACGGGCCCGGTGGCCTTAAAAGTAAAAACCCAAATTGGAAAACTTTTCTTAAATCCTGTTGTTAATATTATTATACTAGCACAATAACAAAATATACAAATACTTATCATCTTCTAACAAAGACAAAAATCAAGATAAGTGCAGCCGGGTCCTTACTTGGCAACGTTACGCTAAAACATCAGTAGTAGGGATGGGAACCTCCAGCCCAGGGGACCATGAACGTCCCGTGAGCCCTTCATTAAGATAATACGAACATAATAATAAATGTACCGCTTATCCGCTTATCTTGATACCACTTTACGGATATTTATGGTATGTTAATGGCTTCATAATACTAAAAATACATAAGAATAGTTCAGCGAACAAACAAGTATTGTCCAACAATACAAGAATTTCAAAACTAAAGTCACTTACAGTTGTGCAAAATTACAAGTTATGGAAGAAGCTCTATAGTATGAAAAATAATTTCACGTGCACATGCTAGATAAATAACAGTTAAAACATGGAAGCCAATGTTTTTGAAGGTAGCATTTATACTGTCGTTGTTAACAGTCGGTATAGTGAAATGTAAGGTAGTCTCGACTAGATACTGGCAAAAGAAGGAGATTAAGTATTCAAATATTTATCATTTATTGTTAAATAATACATTTGTATGTACACGAGGGCTTATGCCAACACTAAAAATACTTATCTCTAAACAATATGAGAGAGAAAAAATACAGACTCACAGCCCTGGAAAAAATAGCTGTGACCCCTAGTTCCCCACCAGGTCTTCAGGTCTTAGGGTGAATGCCCTAAAGGGTTAACCATTTAAGGTGAACCGTCGGGTTGAACATCTAAACAACTTCTTACATCAAAATCGTAATAAAACAAAGAAAGCACATATCCTTAAACTTTGTCAATCGTTTCACTAAAATCTTGATTATCACTTAGGCCTGTCAAAAACACCCCAGTAGAAAATGGGACGATTTTGGACGACGTTTTATCGCCTTTCATTTTCGTCTTTCGTCCTTTGGACGATCTTGGTAGGAAAAATTGCTACCTTTGGACGATTTGTCAAGGTTACAAAGAAAGGAATGTTTTATTGTGTAATTGGTCGAACGCTTCATGTTAAAATGGATATATGGTACCTTAATTATTGCCGCTTACTGCTCAAGGACACACTTAATTGTAATTTTCAAAATATGAAGAAATCTTGAAGGTTAACGACTTTGCTCATTTGTTTGGTTTTCCTTTACAATAGAATAGCCCAGGCTACGACACTGGAATGCATTGTCCTTGACGATTTCTAATGACAGGATTATTTCGGAAGGTTTTGGACGAGAGCGTCCAAAAGCTGTAATTTTCGTCCCATTTTTTACTGGGAAACCTCACATCAAGTCATGAATTTACAATAGTCCTTGTTTCAAGTTTACTTGGATATGAAAGGAGCAGATTACCATAAACAGGATGAGGTCAACAGTGATTGATCGATATTAGAATAGACCTGTCAATCAAAGTTTGATAGCTGAAAGGAATTAAATTATGTTCAAGTACCTGTTATCTGACAGATTCGATTGCTGGATCTTCTAACACCTCCCTGCTTAAGAACAGAAACCCGTCACCCCAAGTATGACTTTTACACGGGGGAAGAGGGACTTTAAACATGGGGGTAAGCAAAAGTCTCAAATGGTGACTATTCTTTCATTGGCATTTTTGTGCCATAATCGGATATTTAAGAAAAAAATCAAATAAGCGATCAAGAAAGCGTTCGCTTGTTTGTTTACTTGTTTGCTTTGATTTCCTTTTGGTATGTCTGTTTATTTTTGTTTCCTTTTTTGAGGGGATTGGCGATGTACATCTTGTCGTTATTGGCCTTCATGTCATGGGATCGAATAATCTTATGAGTTAAGTAAAAGAAATGTACGATACACACAATTTATATAAGGCAACAAACTGCACAGTTTGCACGAGCTTATTACAAAGAGAGGTAGGTTAACAGAGACTAAACAAGCTTAACAATATTAAAAAAAGCACAACTTCGTAGCTTAGCTGTATTGTCACACACTTACTTTACCTTTTGTATAATCACACTGTTATACTTTCAGTGGCGTATCCATCATTTCAATAGGGGCGCTACTGTATTTTCAGGGCAACTGAATGCGTGCTTGTATACAGTATACAGGAACAAAAGCAACAAACCTGATGCACAAGTTGTGAGGATAGCGAAATCCTTTTTGACCCATCGATTTAGGTTTACAAATGTAGGAATGGAAGGAATTGTCTTTGGGATGGAGCTTGCCCTTTCATCCCTTCCATCCTTACGGTCCACTGGCTTTTCTCTACACTTTATAGTAGAACTTATAGGCACACACAGTGGGCCGATTGATCACTTTTTATAACTAGTGAAACTGCAGCTGAAAAAATAAGAGGTAGACCCTACTAAAATTTTTCTTTTAGGGGAGTGTGACACTATATTTTTAAAATGGTCACCACGATCCAAACATTTATATCATTGGTCATCATTTCACATTTGAGTGTTTACCTCAATTGCATATATCCAAATGGCTGCGATGAAAAGCCTATATATATATATGTATATTATAATCGTGAGAAATACGTGCAAAGGATAAGATGGACGTCGCTTTATACGTCTTTCACTATTTATTACAAACTTTCGATTCTCTGGCCTTCATCAGGTACTGGAAAAATCAAACATAAATATGATATAGAATTAGTATGACATTAACTAATTGGTCATTAGTGGGATGTTAGAGTGTAAGTTCAGTGAAGAGAGTTGTAATCATGTGATGGGGCTATTTATCAACATTGATTCCGTTTGGGTGTAGTGTTTCCAGATGCACTGTGAAAAATGGCAATACGTGATTGTTTTTTTTAACTGATTCTATACCGGTGATCCTGACATTATCTATGGTATGGTGCGATGAATAAAAATGTGTTGTGTATGGGAGACGTTTTGCTTGAGTGCATGTTCTTATAAAATTTATTGATTTCTGACCTAGTGTTGCTCAATCGCGTGTAAAGTGTTTTTTCAGTTTTGCCTACATACTGTTTACTGCAGTGTGTGCTTATTATCAGGTAGATTACCTAAGGTGTTTTGCAGTTGACGTGTGTTGTTATGGGGAATTCTTGATTTGTTTGCGAGCTTCTTAATTTGTTTTTTACGTGAATATACTTGTGCATCATACATTTTTGATTTACAGGGGAAAAACCTGCAAGATTCGGGACTATTGGTGTTGTGCTTTAATGGTGTGGGTTCTCTTGCCATTACGAGGAGATCTCGTAGGGAGCGGGGACGTCTGGAGGCTACCATGGAGGGAGGGGTTCCTTAAAAATTATTTTTAGTTAGGTAGAATTTTGTAAATGTCTCGAACATTTATGTAATTTTTTAGGGAGGCACGCGTAAATCGGGGAGTACGTTACAGTAAGGGGTATGCCTTTCTTTTCTTTTTGGGTTTGTAAGCAAGTACTTTATTCTCGGAATTTCTTAAGCTCGTTGAATTTGCTGGTTAAACATTTGATGGGTCATATCCTCTATGGGTAAAGTGGGTTTGAAATTCGTTTAAGTTGTAAGTGGTGGTGTCAGCGTTGGAACAGTTTCGGATTACTCTAAGGACCTAACTGTATGGAATGCTGGCAAAAGTGTGCTTAGGATGACATAATATGGGCAATAGATATGGTGAGAGACAGTGGGCTTTGAAAGGATCTTGCTGTCAAGGTGTGTGATGTTCTGTGTGATCTGTATGTCTAGGAAGTGGATGTTGTCTTGAGAGCTGTTAAATGTGTATTTGATTGTAAACAAATACACAATGTAATCTATGCCTGTGCGAAAAGTTCTTCTTAATGTACAAGCCTCTAGAAGTTTCCCTCAATAAGCACTCAGAATGAATGTCCAAATGCAGACACTCAAGTTCCTTCTACATTCTAAACGCACACACGCAAGATGTAAGACACAAGTTAATACATGAGTACATAAATAGACCAAGTGTTACTTTTCATTGATCACTGTTCTTCAGTCGCACTCGATCACCTGAAGGGTGAATGTCGTTTTCTTTACGAAGCAAATTTGCCATGTTCTATATATATATATATATATAACGTACACTGCAAAAAACAAGAAATACAACTTTTGCTGCTCCACTTTATTTCAAATTAAAACGTTTCGGTCATTTGACCTTCTTCAGTTAAGATAAACACAAGCACTAGTAAACAGAGGAAAGATGAAGATAATATAAACGATGACATGTTGCTATATTTCGGGCTCAGTCGGACCCAATCATCAGGCAAATGTCTGAAGTGACATTTGCCTGACATTTGCCTGATGATAGGGTCTGATTGACCCCGAAATATAGCAACATGTCATCCATTATGAAGCTATTCGTTTGTATTTCCTTTATTCCATCTGTATGGACCACATCAGTATTTGTACATATATATATATATAACACTAATCACTAACGTTGGGGGAAATCACGATACCGAGGTTTCGTTCAGGGGGAAATGCATAAGCATGCATTTCCCCCTATGGTCTTTGAGATAAAATCAACGTTATTTCAATGGCCCACCATCCATACGTGTTAACATTTACGTGTCCGTAAATTTGTCGATATTGAAGTAATTGTATATAGATTGTGTGGTTGAAAGAACATTACCATGCGTTTACGTATTCCCATATAAAGAGTGTGTGAAGAGTGTAACCGTCACTTGCATACTTTCAAAATGATCCCCATAAAATGAAAAAAAAAACATATTTAGGCCTATTCAGACATACCTTTATTTAAAGTAACTATTTTTATGGCAATTTAATTCTTTTTTGTTGGTTTATATGTAATAACAGGATCAATAACAATAATATGTTATGTGACATGGTGTTAAACGAATTTGCATATTTTTCTCACTGAATTGTGACATTCAAGCATAAGAAATCCTTGGTTATCTTGAATATGTTTTGTAATATAATGAAAAAAACTAGGACGATATTTGTGAGATTTAGGCCTATCTGTGTTTTAGTATAAATTTTGGGGTACTGTTTTTGCCCTCTTAGTTTTCTCCCTACATTTTTTGAGTCACAGTCTAGAAAATTTAATGACATATTGAAATGGTCTTACAGCTTGTATTATAGGTGGCTGGAGTGACTGAGTTTAGTAGACTATCAAGTGTTCTGGTGCAAGCAGATATCACAATACCAGACTGGGTAAACCAAGTAACCGATGCTTGCCGCTGATACTGTCCACTTTTGATGAACGGTGCGCTCAATACACAGACAGAGGCTCATCGGCAGTTCCTATACTACAG
>WURT03033374.1:0-15146 GCA_009936505.3 Holothuria glaberrima
CAAGTGTCATGGCGGCCCCCATGTAGGCTTCATCGGATGTCAAAAAAGCAATGGCAGTATTACGTTACGACGCAAAATTCAGGCATCTAGCGCCTTCGGCGCTAATACGCACTTGCGCGCGCTAACATGCACATCGTTGTATATCGGCAATGATGTGCATGCTAACGCGCACAAGTGCGTGTAACCGCCGAAGGCGCTAGATGCCTGACTTTGCCGTAAGACATGAAGTCACACTGTATGAAATGTAATACGGCAAACGCGTTCCCTTTGGTGACGTCACAATGCAGTTTTCATTACGTGTGTTTGACGTTGCTTAACTTACTCTCCCGATGAGATAACGAATTTTACGGCAAAAGATTAGTTTACGCCGAATAGATCGGAACAAAACATTTTGCATGTGAAATATATAACTATACTTGCCGCATTTACTCACGTATTAGACGTATTTAACACTCACGGTGTTTAACTAATCATACCGTTGATAGTTGTTTCGCGGAATTGCTTTACCGTATTACAACTGTCATGGCGGCCCCAATGTAGGCTTCATCGGATGTCAAGAAGGTAATGGCTGTATTACGTTGCGTCGATAAGTCATGCATCTAGCGCCTTCGGAGCTAACTCGCGCTTGTGCGCGTTAACATGCACATCATTGTATATCGGCTATTTTGGTCTGCCATGTGTTTATAACAATGCAGACATGTGTTTCAACTCGCTCATTGAGACGCGCAAAGCGGAAAAAGATAAAATCGGTTTATCTCGAACCGATCAGGAACGGATTGTACGCACGTACAATGGGAATGAGTAGTAACGGGCTTCCGCACTCAATGCGGATCAGAAGTGCACTATAAAAGTTTGTTGACCCTACTCGCCGCAACCGTTGGGCACAAAATTTCCGTTCCGCATTGAGCTCGCCCAGTAGTATGAACTGGGCTTTAGATTTCCGAACCGCTTAAAAGCTAGCCCTTCAAAACCAAGGAGACGCGCGATCACATGACGCCAGTGAAACGCCAGAGGGATTTCAGTCACGTGAATTAGACCAACTAGACGCAACTTTGCCAGGCAATTTTGGTGAGTGAGCACGCGAGCTATTAGGAGACCAAGAGGGAGACCGATAACAGCCTGGTGCGGTAGAGTCAATAAAGACCTCAAAGACATTAGACCGGATCTTCATCTTGGATGGGACGCTTTGGCATTACTTACAAGTGACAGAAAGATGTGGAGAGCTTTCGTGAGTGGGAATGCGCAGTGCCGACAAACGGCGGAATAGCGTATCAAAGGACGAGCACGCGAGCCGACTGTCAGTCGGACGTGTGATCGCGCATCTTTTTGGCTTTGAAGGGCAATCGTACATTGTGTCACAGTGTATCATATGTTATGTCGTGCGCGTGTTCTGGAAATAGACCTTATACATATGATGTCACAGGACAAAATATACGCTCTCCTTTGGAGGAACACGTGTATCATTGCAAGTTACACCAACAAATGCAGACAGCTGATTCGTCAAACAATCGGATACGCGCGTAAGTCTACTGCACGCGCGGGGCGAATTCTATTGCGAGCAGCCATGTGCTCATTGTTTTCCTCCAAACATGACGTCTGTGTGACGTCAATGCATAAGGTGTATTCGCTACTATACTGCATACTATGCACAGCAGAGCACTTTTCATTTCCACGGTATGGTATTGTTCCACGACATAACTTAGCAAAAATCGTAAGGTATTAATTATCAATACAACATCATCAAGTTTTTTTTTAATAAGAGATAAACATTGCTGTGTTGGCAGTAAGCTGTCAGTCGGACGTTTAAATACATTTCTTCAGTGGTCCATCTTATCGGTAACAGAAAAGAAATAAAGTAGAAATTAACTGAAAAGCAGCCGACCGAAAATATGTGATTGAACAGACCAAATTTCCTATTAATTTTCAGAGATCAGTACAGTAAAACAACTAATAGGCTAACCATAGCGTACCGTGCCTGACCTGGAAAGTAATTTATTTGTATCCGCGTTTGCTACCGGAAAGCGAATGCACGCCGAGAAGGAATGAACCGGAGATCCGGGGTCACTTGATCTACCGATAGTGTTCATCTTACAAACTTTGGTCCAGCACGGTCGATCTGATCTACTCCGGTGCGTCGATCAAAATGGGTGGATCTTGATCTTGAGTGAGTGTTGTTGATCTGCGTTCCCATTAGACGTTGATCTACTGCGGTAGATCATGATCCACCGCGCTCACCCAAGTGTGAACACGGCCTATGTTACCAACCCATTTTGCGATATGGGGAATGTGCCTCCAGGTAACCAGGGTAACACCTGAGGAAACCAACCATGGAAGCCCATTGCAAGCAGTATAAGAGTGGAGTGAAAATTTTACGGTAATTGAACTGACAACGTGCACAACAAGCGCTGTTTAGTGTTTCACTCTAACGCAGTGTTATCACAAGAAAGTGACTTTTCACCGATCAATTTCACATGGGAGGGGGAGGGTGGCCTGTGACGTCACAGAAGGTATCACCAAACATGCCGATGAAAACAAAGGGTGCGTTTTAGTCGACTGTTAGTAGGCGTGGCCTAGTTCTAACAGAACTAACAGCAGTTGAGGCTGTCTGTTAGAAGATCACGTGACTGATTACCACATGATGGCGATTGCGTCATTCGAGTGACGTCACAATAACCTGTCAATCAAAAGCTAACACTAGCGGTCAATGATGTGAATGCTAACGCGCACAAGCGCTTGCGCGCGTTAGCATGCACATCATTGCTAGCGGTTGACTAAAACGCACCCAAATACTACTCAAGGCTGTTCACGGTTACGTCACTGAATGGCATTGGTTGGCACAGAGCATGCGCAAGAATACATGGGTGTATGTCAGGTGTTGCGTAGGTAAACGCTTGCGCGATTGCATGCAGAAAGTAGACGAAAGGTAATCTACCTTTCATTGTGACAACAGTGTAAGCGCGCCTTGCCAACTCTTTTGCCGTGATGTCTTTGTTGGTAAACATGAATGAGTCTTTTAGAGAGGGATTTCATCTGACGTCACGCGAGTGGGATTCCCATAGACTCATTCACTGTTTACAAACAAAGACGTCACTGCGTGTCGGTAAAAGAGTTTATAGGGCGCGCTTACACTGTTGTCACAACTCAAAGTAGATTCCAATTCGTCTACTTTCTGCGTACAATCGCACAAGCGTTTACACGCGCAACACCGAACATACACGCATTTGTTTGTGCGCATGCTCTATGCCAACCAATGCCAACCAGTGACGTAACCGTGAACTCCCTAATTGACTGAAGGGCAAAACACACACAGTGAGGGTATAGACCGTATGCATTGACGCCACCCTGACAATCAAGCACACGTGCATAATTCGTACGCACGTGTAGTAGAGTTACGCGCGTTTATGATGGGTTGAAAAATCATCTGTGTGCATTTGTTGGTGGAACTTGCAACGATACACGCTTTTCCTCCAAAGGAGGGAGTACTTTCTGCTCTGTGACATCATATGCATAAGGTCTATTGAACCATGATCCACCGCGCTCACTCAAACGGGAACACGGCCTTAAGGTCACGGTCTCTGGCCAGAGAAATCTGGCCCTTGATTCCCAAAATGACTCACAACCTGTCTATGACATCATTTACACTTCCTGACAGTGAGTGCTTGTGAATTTTTCGCTGCACGGTATGTTATCAGGCAACAGACCATTGCATCCGTAAACTGATCGATATTGATGTGGAACAATGATGTATAAAACGCAGAATAAGTACTATCTGCATCACTGATTTGCGATTAATGGAGGTTTTTCACCGACGTCGTTGCGTTGCGCATCTCTTTGTTTGTTGGACACTCTGATGACTAGGCGTCCATTGTATTACAATTCTAAGGTTCTGTCCCGCGCGCGTATCGATAACACACCTTCTGTGCATGTGAAGTGACGGGCAGTATGCCAAACTGCAAAGCGCGGACGTCACATGAAGGCGCAAAGTACTCGACGAATTACGCCAAGTTTCGTATGTTGCAAAATGTCAAATATTCAATTAAGTGTGATATGATCAAACTGTTTTGCCAGTTACGCGCGCTTAATAAGATATCTTTGCAGTCAAATTCAATACATTCTAGCATTACGTACGTGTTTGTTCTTACGTACGTACCCATATAGGCTATGCCTAGCCGAATTATTTCTATTTCATGATCTGCTAGGATGGGTTGGGTTTGTTAAGCTTGTTCTTCCAATTTAGGGAAATCCCTTAATAAAAAAACAAAATCTAACTTTTAAACTTCAAGTTTGTTTGTTGAATCATGGAAACGGTAATAGAAAACGATAGCTCTGAAAATGAAGAAAGAAGTGAGGGAATGAATACCTCCAACACACGTTTTCGAAAATCCCGGGAGGGTAAAAACTTCCCAGGTACGTGCCATTTAATTTCTTGCACACTTCGTTCGATGCTTCGAATCAATGTAGGCTTACCTTTCGTGGTCCTTGGATCGCACCAACATAGATGAACCGTGGAAAAATTATGGAAAATGTTATTTGCAATTTATCATTTAAAGCCTCTAGCCTAGGTTCCATTCGAAATGGCTAAAGCTCACTCAGGCATAGAAACTGTAGGCTAGCCTAGAAATTTCCTTGCAAATAATGGAAAAATTGTCCATTACCACATGGGCTTAGCTTAGGCCTACTGAAATTTGTTTTAATAAAATTGATTCCAGTTTAACTGTAGGTCTAATAGGCCTAGCCTATGAAATGTAGGCTATACGCTAGGCCTAGTCCGCAGCCTCTGCTGACCTAGTATTTGGGTCGCTTTGAGGCTTCCCATACTAGTTCAGGGAACAAAGTGTACGTGAGGACTTGGCATCGCTTATGGTACCCAAGGATAGCCGTATGCCACTTTTAATGATGGCTCATTAGCCTGTAGGCCTACTACTTTGCACCTAACAATGGCAATTTTGAGGAAACTATGTCTATAATAACAATTCTATGACTGTACACGTATGCACATCACAAGGTTTTATAAAAAGCACTAATCGGATTAGCCCAGGGTACCTAGGCCTAGTTCTCACGTACACTTTGTTCCCCGAACTAGTATAGGAAGGCACAAAGCCACCCAAATATTAGGTCAGCGGACTGTGGAATATAATCAAATAAACACGATATAATATCATGCTAGTGGCGTATAGGAAGGCAAATGATTTCACCTGTTAAAACAGGTTGTTAAATGTGACAATCATTTCAACCTGGATCTATTTCGGCATCGCAAAGAGCCTAGGCTGACTGGTTTTTATTTGGAGACAAAGACCTCAGTTTCATGACAAATGATGTTAAAACTCCTAAAGTAGATACCCTTACCTGAAAACAGATTAAAACGTACTTAAGGGGGTTCATAGTGTTGATATCGACTATTTTTGTGACGAGTTTGAAGGACAGGGACAAATTAGAGGAAGTTCAAAATAGAGCTGCTAGATTTACAGCTGGTGATTACAGCAACGATTCAAGCATTTCCCAGCTCCTCGCTTATCTAGAATGGGAGAGCCTACATGATCGTAGAGCAAGATCACGCTCAACTGCCATATACAGGAGACGCATGGTCTAATCCCTAGCAGTATTCGACCAACTCACTCTGAAACGCATCTTAAAACTAGGCAATCTGGAAGTTGGAAATACAACTTTATCACAACTGATAAGGATTGCTACAGGTATTCTCTTTATCCAAAGACAATTCCGGAATGGAATCTGCTCGATGTGGATATTCGCACTAGGCTGCCCCAAATGTTAAACCATTTAAAGGGAAATTAGACTGTTTGGATATTAAGGCCCTCTCTTCCAAAGCTCATTTCGAAATTTAATTGCGACCTGCTCCTGACCCTTAATACGTACGCGATAACCAGTATGGTGATTGTTCGTCAACGGACAGATACAGGAAACATTGCATGACAATGCTCCTAATTAGCCTGATCACTCATGTATCACTTCCTATAGTTACTGAAAATGTGAGAAATTGTAGTTTTTGTGGACAGGAGTTACATATGATTTCTACCTAATGGTAAAAAGTGTCTGGTCACAAATTTGAAATGAATGCTGTAAGTCATTAACCACCCTATCATTCGCCTTTTCAGTTGCTGCCAAATGTGCAGAATCTCATAGTCTGACCATTTAGCATCAAGATTTGAGTAAATCTCAACAGTTGTGAAAAAATTTCATGAATTTTGTGAACCAACTCAATAAGCCCCGTCAAAATCAATAAATGAACCAAAAACCTTCATTTACTAACGCTCACAGCTTCAACCTTGCAAGCCAGTATTGTTGTGTCAACTGCCCGAAAGTACATGGCGCCACCTTACATTTCCTTACGACAATAGGAATACATTTATTTTATTACAGTTCCGTTAACTTTCTTGGCAAATCAATACTTTTGCCATTATTTTTAATATCGACCTTTATTTGGAATCTTTTATCTCCGCAGTTATTAAAAGAAATGCCATGGGAGAATACATCGTGCCTAAAGGAAGTATGCCATTAACGCAGCTAGGTAAGTACAAGAAGAAACTGACGTACCCGGAACCATAACTTAGCAATGTTGGTTCTACTGTTTCTCTCTTCATGACATCTGGCTTTTTAACTTCATGGCCAAACTTTTCCAAAAAGTCAGTCATTTTTATGAACTTTCTTGTTTTTTTTGGTAATCAAATTTAACCAGACACACATTTCGTCGCTAATAAGAGGTATGTAGTACGCTTTTTGAACTGCCGTTCTTGTTGTTTTAAGCAGAGTAATTTGAGATAATAACTACGGAGATGTGAATCTCATGTTGGCGAGCTTTCTTGTCAGTTCTAGGCTTCTTACGTCATTGTATTAACTTTTTGGGACCTTTTCTTCAGGAGTATTCCATTTTCACTTTTTACTGAAGAAGGGAAAGTTGTTAGGAGTGTTCTACGTTTGAAAATTTACTGGCAAGCGAAAATAATTTTCTCTTTTTTCAACTGAATGCACTATATAGAAAACGACTGAAGATTTTAGGTTTGTTGCATCTAATCTCGTTTTTTGCCATTAAGTAGTCTCCAACAGCAGTATTTATTGCATGAATATCCTTATTTTAAATTCTTATCGTTAATCTTTCAAAATTTAAGTCGCCATGATCCTAGTGTAAGTTCACTACAAAGTACTGTTATTTCTAGCGCTTCAGTTAGGCTACCAAGTGGATATTAAACGGCCATGCCTACAAATTAATGTCGTTGCACCACTTTGACCGGGTCATTCAGTACACAACTGAGAACCAGTTTGCAAGCATTCCTAACAACTAATGGACGGTCTTCTTGGCAGTACTTTGTTCAATGACACGTTTCGAAAGTTTGTAGGCAGATTTCGTAAATTGAAGACACATGTAGGATTTTAAAGCAACAATTTGAATTTTACAGGCCAGTTATAGCATCCTACACATTAAAATTGAAAAAGGCGCTAAAAATTTATATTCAATATTGAAAAAGTGCTGAATTTCTTTCGTGCGCTGAATTTTTCAGAAGCCCCAAAGTCAAGGCCACTTTACCATTCTGTCTGGTCTTAAATGTTCATTGAAGGTCAGCTAAATTAACTGTCGCCCAGACAGTTTACTTGATTTTACTCTCAAGGAAGACAGATTCTTCAATAAAAACCCAATGTATATCCTTGAAACCCAAAATTGTCTTCAATAAATATCCAAAATTATTAAATTGTATTTAATAAAAACACAAAAGTTGGGAATTATCGTTTTTTTGGCTTGCTTCGGCTTGCCGGTTTCCGATTACGCCCCCCTCTCCGGCCGGGTAAATCCTGTTGCCATAAGTGTGGCTGTTCTAATGATGATTTTTGACGTACTTGTGAAATGCACAACATCAATAGCTCGTTCCTGCTCAAAAGTCGAGGATTTAGGGCGGCCAAGTTTACCACGCAGTCATCCTGTGTGACCGCCCCCTTTAGGATATACTTAACTGTTAAATTTTTTTCAATTAAACTGCTAAATTGCATGATTCTTTTGCAACGCGCAGGTGGTGAAATGTGTTCAAATGTTACAAGGAATAACTAGCAGATAATTAAAAAGCTTTCAAAAGCTACTAAAATGAAAATCAATTTGAGGCTAGAGTGATAACAACAGCGTAGCTACGGGGATGCAGGGGCAGACATCCCCAGAGAAAAAAATGAATTAAAGTCGAGACGGTGGTAAAAAGAAATAAATGAGCAAAAAGAGAGATAGAGAGATAAAAGTAGAATGGAGAAATAGAAAAGGGAAGAAAATTAAAAATGGAAAAACCAAAAGAGAAATAATAAAGCAACTGAAAAAAATGATAGGAATAAGGGTTAATAAAAAAGGAGGACAGTAGGGATAGACGGAAAGGTCGCTGAGAAAAGCGGATAAATAAAGATGGGACGAATACTATACTCTTTGCCCGCGTAACTGCAGAAGGAGCTCTTAAAATGACATTGACGGATGCGAAAAACATTGGAAAAACGAGGGAAATCGCCCTGCGCATTCTTGTTAATAATAAACTGAGACATAAGCACCCGTAACCAATAAAGAATTATGAGTGCGATTTTTTCTTTAGAGTAAAATTACTCAAAATGTTTAAGATGTTTCATACACTAAAAGGAACCTCTGGAAGAGTATATTTACGGAAAGATCGGAACAGGTTCGAAGGATGTGGGTGGCAGGCTTAGCAAGGAAAGAGAAAACTTATACGTAAAGAATGAAGGAGAAAGAATATGGGGGGGGGGCATCAGAAGGTGAACGGTCGGGAAGGATGGACCAGGAACAAAGAGCGGGGGCAGGGAGAGTTGGGGGATAGAGTAAAGGAAGTGAGGGAAAAAAGAATTAATTGTGAAGAGAGGAACTGAGGGTGGGGGAGCAAGCAAGGGATGCTACAAGTCTTGTGGTTATGCTATCACCTGGCTAATTTAAATCACTGTCAGTTTAATATTATTAGTCCCGAAAATGTGTTGAAACGAACCAGTTGTGTAACCAGAGAGCAGAGTTTTGGGGTCAGTACTTCAATCTGTTGGTCCAAAATTTTAAACAAACTAAAAGGAGTAAAGAACACGAAAGAAATAAGCCTGGAAGGAATTTAGTGCAAGTGATTACTTTCGTAATGAAATATGAGGTTAGTTGTTCATCATAACTAGAAATCTAAGAGTGCTCTCACACTTGATCTCGAGCAGAGGATCAGATTCGAGTCTGATTCACCGCTCGAAATTAACTTTTTAGTGTGAAAACTCTTTCACTCAACATGAGATCTCGGAATTTTGATCCACCAACGGGACCGGATCAGATCTTGAGAGGGGATCAAAAAACCTGTGTGAAAGGCTCAGGGAATCAAGTTGACCTGGAGTCAAGATGACATAAGAAGAAAAGCAGTGTTTTTTACCCTGAAATACACAATCAGTGCAACACAGGTAGCTGCAAACTTTATACCGTACTGTACATAGTGTAATATTGTAATAGCCAGCGTCTCACTAGCCATTAGCACATAACCTACACTAATACCATTTTTCCACAATTTGTTCCGTGCATAGGTGTTGGAAGCTTTTAAAGACTGGGGGAAAGAGAGCCGAAAGTTGTTTCGGGCCCCCGTTCTGGGGGAAAGGTCTAAGTGGAGGGGTGTCACTCTCCCCCTTTGGAAAATTTTTGAATGTTTCAGGGTCCATATATGCAATTTAGTACAACGTATTGGGCAAATGTTAAGCAAAATTATCGCAAAAATTTTTAAACTTTTGGACATTTCCACGGTAACTCACGTTACATTTTAGAGGCTTTGTGACTTCTTTTTGTACCATATCTTCCTTTCTGTAAACTTTCATTAATTAGTCTCTTCAAGGTAATCACACTATGTTCAGGCCTATAATAAATAAATATTGTAATAAATTGCTTCATATGATGTTGTTACATGAAAAAGTGTCGGTAACTCACGTTACATTTCTCAAACCCCTAAAACTGGCAATTGTAATTTATTCAAAATGTGTCCTCACACTAAATGAGCTCTGGGGAAGGTTTAATATGAAATTTTACCCTACCAACTGGCACAAATGTAGCTTACCAAGAAATCTCAAATTTACTGACTAATAGTACGCAAATGGTCTTAGACTTGGTAACTCACGTTACGCTTTGTGCCCTTACAATGGTTCACTGAAAAAAGTTTCCAACCCTACTAAATGCGATGAATTCTTATGCTCTGTATTGTTAAACAGTAACCACATTACTGGCAGCATATGAACAGTTCAAAATAGGATCACTATCTGTTCAGGTTTAAAGGAGCTCGGTAGTCGCCAAAATAGAATAAAATCTTGGACCCGCCGACTTTGTTACGTCACATTCGGTTATGCTTCTTGATTCACAGATTCGATCCGAAATGAATTGTATCTATAGTACACACAATTCACAACGTACGCACGTGTGTAGTATAGTGTTGCATGTTTCAAGTTCAAGTTCAAATTTATTTCGCACATGAACAATACAATAGCTTAATATACAGTCTTAACAAAATAATTAATTATGCTGGACACTAGAGAAACATAAATGTTTATCGAGGCTAGTGACCGTAAGTCAGAAAAGAAAAAAACAAAAGATGAAAGAGATATTTACAAAAGACCTGCTTATACAATGAAGATGAGATAGAACAGCTACTTAGGGAATGTAGTTATTAATTATTTAAATTTTTAGATTTTTTGGGAATGACTTTTATTTTCTTTAAGTGATCTGGTAGACTTTGCCATAGGTTACAGCAGTAATTATTAAGTAACATTCTACCATGTATATTATTATGACGAGACATGTAGAATAGATTATTGTTGCGTGTTGTAATAGCGTAACCAGAGCATGACGACTTAGGTTTAATCACAGTACGATACTACTTACTTTTAGGCCTAACGTAATTTTAGTTAGGCCTATGATTTACTTAGTTAGCCTAATAATTTTGATGGTGGTCAGTAAAAGCGAATCTGAAATAGAAACTAATTGTTTGCAAAACCAACAAATTTTAAGGCTTACCAGAGGTGGTTGATTCAAGGATTTTCGTTTCTTGGTCCCACATTTACACTGAGAGCTGTACCGAAGTTGCTCGTGCTTTTGCACGGACAGCCTCCGCTACGCGACTTCTTACGCTGACACATTGATTTGCAAACGCAAACGGACGGTTCTGCAGTATAACCACTAGCATCTACTTCTGTCGAGCGTTTTACTAGCTCTAAAGGAAAACGTTCTCCCTCCAACATTTTGAAACTGGTTATAATCCTCGAAATGAAACCAAAATAATGTCCAGAAATACACTACAAGTATAACAAAATGCATATGCAACCAAATGATAAGTGCTGCCATGATAACAAAATGTATTGACTAATTGATCAATCGATCAGAACCGTTACAAAGTTGAAACGATACAAAATTGCCCATGCCAGAAGAAAAAGTAATGGACTTTAAATTCCAAAAACAAATTGTTGAATAAGCAAGTGAAAGATAAAAAAAAAACTTAGAACTAAAATAACATTTTTTTGCCGAACTACATTGCAAAACCATTTTAACTGAGAATACAAAACGCATTAAGAGGAATATTTTAATATAAGTCTCACACTGAGGGTAGACATTTCGTTTGGTAGAACGTATTTATTTCCGAAGTACGCCACTACCGAGCTCCTTTAAAGTTAAGTAAATATCCCTTCAATATGGAAAATGTTACTACCGCAATGTTTCAAAATGCAAACAAAATAGTTTAAAACGTGAAAATTCCTTGTTCTTAAAATGTCTGTTGATTAATACTAATTACTGCGAAAACACACAAGTGTTATAATGCATAAGTGCAGGATCGTAGCGAAGGTGTTATCTTTGGGGGTGTGTGGAGATTATGTTTAGCCGACAGATCTGGTAATGCGAAGGCGAAGCGCGAATTTAGCGGGTGGGGTCAAATGGCCCGCCTTAGGGCCCCTGATGGGTCCAGGGGCTAATCCCCTTTGGGGGCCCATGGGGAGAAGCCCCGGAGACTGAGGTTTTAGCATATCTCTGGGTGAAAAGTCTCATGATGGATATTTTGGTTCATAATACATCATCAGATGCAAAGATTCCCAATAATTTTCATGTATTAGGCTATTCCTCTCGTCATGCCACCATACTTGTAAGCAGATGGGGCCAGGGGCCCTGGTGGGGGTCCAAGGGGCGAAGCCCCTGGAAGCTCTAAGGTTTTAGCATATCTCTGGGTAAACAATTAAGTCTCAGGATAGGTTCACATTGGTTCATTATACATTATCCAATGCAAAGATTCCTAATAATGTTAATGTGTTAGGCTATTCCAACTTCATGCCACTATACTTTAGGAGCTGAACACTAACGTTCAGCATTTGAACACTATGCGTTCAGCATTTGAACACTATGCGTTCAGCATTTGAACATTATGCGTTCAGCATGTGAACACTATGCGTTCAGCATTTGAACACTATGCGTTCAGCATTTGCGCACTATGCGTTCAGCATTTGAACACTAGACGCGCCAATCGTTCAAATACGGTAAGTTTTCAAATAGGCGTCCGGAGTGCAGTTTCTAGCGTTCAAAATATGCTTTGAAAGCCAGGATGCGCTCTGTATCTGTTACATTTTGGTGTTCAAAAGTTGAACGCCTGAGTTTGCAGTAAAGGGAAGACACGCGCGGCACGCATTATTTCCCCCTCAGGATATCTGTGGCTAAACTGGATCCTCAGGACTTTGTAAAATGTGTTTGAAGCATAGGCATGGGAAGCTTTTCGAGACTCGGGGTTGAACCTTGTTTCGGGATCACCGTCCTGGGTGAGGGGTCTAAAGGATCCCCTCCCCTTTTGAAAATTTTTGGATATTTGAGGATGCAATTTGGTGCATCATTTTGGACAAATATTAAGGTAAATTACTGTAATTTTTTGGCATTTCTTACAGAAGAAGCAAAACAGGGTTTTCGTCCTTCCTACGCCTAATGTTTGAAGTCAAGGTTAGGGTTTAGAAAACGGGCTAAGGATACCCTCTCCATGGGTAATCGGGTGCTGTTGATCCCCTGGTGATGATGAAAGTGAGGAATAACAGACAGTGTTTTTCAAGAATGTCATGTGACCCGACATTGCCCGCCTACACGGAAGCCTTTAATTCCCTTTCTTTCCCCGAGTTTCCGACGGACTCGGTCACTCGTCCAATTACACCGACGGCTGTTGACACGGCCGTTACATGCATGATCAATTTGTCGAAGGGCCTTCAACTTGAATGGGCCGATTAGATGAAGAGCCGAAAATCGAAATAGCCGATAACAGACTGGCCGCCCGCTCCCGTTCTCTCTTTCCTTTTTTTCTTTCCATTCTCTATCTTTTCTTTCACTCCCTCCCCCTTTCCTTGTCCTTCTCGTCTCTTCTTTTCCGCCTCTCCTCTTTTCCTCTTCTTTTCCTTCCCCTCTCCCCTTTTTGCCGACTGACCGAAAATTTGCTGACGGCGGCCAAGTATTGGGGGTGTGATATCCCCACGGCCCCGCTCGCTACTGCCCTACATAAGTGATAATAACTTGCTTTTTTGCCATTCTCAAAACTTTGTAGCACTTGACTATTGCTATTCTCCACACTCAGTGTGTCAAGTGTGATCTTGAGCTTTTTCCTGAAGTTTTACATGACAGTGTGTCACATGGCTCAACACGTGGCATTTGACAGCACCAGGGTCCTGGGTTAGGCTGGATAGGTAATGCATTTGGAGATTTGCTTGTGCTACCTACAAGACAAAATGTGCTGAAGAGGAAGTTCTATATGATTTAAGTTCGCTCCCTTATTCATTGGAACATGGGTTTATTCTCAACTTGTGCTCATCAAGATCTGTAATGTGCATGCATGATATTATATAAAATGAGGTTAAAATCCAGTGTTATCAAAAACAGACCTATATTGTTGAAATATTCAGTTCTTGTGATTGAATTCCGCAGACACATACAGTGGTACAGTGCAGACACTTTTGAGTAGTTACTATGTGTAGTAACTCACGTTGCATAGTAACTCACGTTATAGTACTCACGTTACAAATTTCATCACCTAATCTATGTGGCATAGACTGGTGCATAAAACTAAATTGCATGTTTTCACAATAAGGATGATGAGCAGAAACAAAAATTTAATTTTTGGATCTTGTACCTTTCCTATTTGATGTATAGGAAAAAGTCATTATTTTTGTAACTCACGTTGCATCAATGGTGGGTATAAAACCAGGTTTAAACCCCGTTTTAGTAAAAATAGAGTCCTGGGGCCGATTTCACTAACGTTTAGCGATCATCGCTAACGCCGATATCCATTGCTAAACCTTAAATTCACCGCGATTTAGCGATCGACTTTTGCAATCGATTTCACTAAACTTTAGCGATCAATTTTTCATCGCTAAGTTGCGCCGTTTGCGATGAGTTTTAGCGATGACTGTTTTGTAGACGCAAAAGGTAAATCTATCGCTAAAAGTGTCACGCGCAATGACTCATCGCGTCATTTAGTCTATTTTCTCATTCTGTGCGTTGCAAGCTCTCCATATCACATCGTTTTAATCCCTCTCGGCACCATGGCTGCTCACTTATTTTATCTTAATAATGTTCGAGCATTAGTTGCAAAGAGAACGTACAGGCGCGGCGGAACAAAGAAAAAAAAATTGGGGCTGAGTCATAGGCGTAGAAAGCTGTTCAAGACTGGGGGCTGAACCTTGTTTTGGATCGCCGTCCTGGGGAAGGGGTCTGAGAGGAGGGGACAAATAAGGGGTTTCCGTCCTTGGAAAGTGGGAGGCTAAAGCAAACTTCCCCCATCCCCCGCTTCCTACGCCCTTGGGCTGAGTGCCAGCAAGACTGTTTAAGCGGAGAGCCACCATCAGTTGGCCAGGAAAATTGTTGGCTTACAAACCGTCCAGATGGCCGAAAACGGCACTTCCCGAGTGTTCTAAGCTTCATGGACCGAGCCTACATTGGACCGATCAAAAATATGTTCAGCGCCCACTTGGAAATTCGCCCCGCGGTCCCCACATCTTGGAGCACTTGGCAAATATTGGGGGCTGAACATACCTTTAGCCCCCACTTTTTTCATTGGGGCTGAGCCCCCAGCCTCTCCGTTCCGCCGCCACTGAGAACGTATCTTCAGAGATCGGATGAGCCCTTTGGACATACAAACTGC
>WURT03033396.1:0-15145 GCA_009936505.3 Holothuria glaberrima
ATCAGACGACAGCTCTGTGTGCTCGACCATGTGTGACTTACAAACAGTAGATAGACTTTTGAATATATCCACCTCAGAAATGTGCTGTTTACCTGCATATAAAAAATAAAAGTTCTCGACAATTCCGTACCCCAAAATATTTTTTTCTAAGTCAGGAAACTGCAAAAGAAAGAGGCAATTTTTTTTCCCTGACAGCTGGCAAAATTTCCCAACGGACAACACTTTGAAAATTTCTGGGGGTGTAGCACCCCACCCCCGGTAGTTATGCCCCTGGTCCCCACCCACTCCTCACCCTCTCCCCAAATTACTACATCCCTTAGGGAAATGTACCATGGTAATACCATGGCACTCATGGTATTACCATGGTAAACCCATCGTACTCATGGTATTACCATAAAAAATACCATGGTATCCATGGTATACTTATAGGGCAATGTACCATGGTATTACCATGGTAATCCCACTGTATATGGTATAACCATAAAAATACCATGGTAGTCATGGTACTTCGGGCAATGTACCATGGTATTGCCATGGTACTCATGGTTTTACCATGGTACTACCGTGGATCTACCTTGATACTTATGGTATTATCATGATATTCGTGGTACTTGGAAAAGTACCACAATTTTACCATGGTAATCATGGTAATACCATGAGACCCATTGCACATTCTATGGTAATTTAATAGTAGTTTCAGTTCATTTCCAATCACACGTGGTGGAAAATGGGATAGGCATTATTCTTTGATTATGGCCGATTAGTAATTCAAGCCCATAACCAAGGTGAGGTGAGGGGGGAGGGGGTTGCCTAAAAAATACCATTGCCCTAACTGCATGATGCTGTCCTCTTCCCTAGAAGCTTTTAACCCCCCCCCCCCCCACAGCACAGGCTACAGGTATGGTCCTGTGTAGTTTGCCTCTAAACTACATAGAGGGTTAAAGGGTCATTCCCTCTGCACTACTTGGAAGGTTTGAATTGTATTAATTGGAATTGCAAATTTAGACGAAGCTGTACAGCCTCATTTTAACAAACTACGGTACCTTTGCTTCAATGGTTTGTGTCTCTAAGACAACACAAACACAAATGAATTATGACAATGAATTTGCTGGACTCAACCTTATATATTTGGTCCCTCGTCAATGTTCATGATATAAATAGTGAAATGCTGTATATTTTCACTTATTAGCAATATCTTACCATTAATAATAAAAAAACAGTGCAGGGAAGCATTGAGAGAAACAGATCTCCTCTTAAGATCTACTTAATTTCTTCAAACTGGTGCCTTTTCAATGGTGCAGCTAAATAGCTTAATCAAAGTAAAACATTTTATTTTGGTGTAGTTTATTACGTATCTTTCATTTTAAATTAACTTGCAAGAATGACCCTTTCTCGACTCCCCCCCCCCCCCACCACCACTTAATGAATACTTCACTCCTGGAAATGGTAGGAAAGTTTCAGTTTCTTTACTCTTTATAAGGAATAGTGACATAATTTATTGCATGCAGTTAATTTGTAATTTGCACAACTAAGCAATACTGAAGTCACACCTGCCTATTTGATGTAATAAGCATTCCAAACGAATAAAAATGGCCGCAATTGGCCATCCTGGAAAACATAATTATGGTCATATTGTGACAGCTATCACGATATGACCATAATTATATTTTCCAAGACAGTTACTGTTTAGACATGCAGTTACGATTTCTGCACAGGCATCAATATCTGCAGCTTCGATGACTCCTCTGAATAATACAAAAATTTGCAAGGCTTCTCAGCACTCAGTGCAAATGTAGTGATCATCGTTACAAGTTTATAAAGAGAAAAAAAGCCAGAATCACTATATGATCCATGATAAACCCAAAGAACTGTGCCTCTGGTGTACACATTACTATGGAATATTTACTCAGTTTAAACAACACATGTAGCCTTTGAAGGATTTTCCAGGCCATTATTGTAATATCACACACAAAGACACAGCAGTCGTCACATTTACAGTAATTAAGGCGCCTATGTCTATAGCACACACTGGAGGAGTGTAGCTCAGTCTAGAACTGGCCAGATTTACCTTTGTGGGGGCCCTGAGCACAAAATAATGTGGCCCTGGCCCCCTTCGACTATTCTCCACAAGACTGCAGAAGCGCAAGTCACGCACTGGCAGATCCAGGGCCTTTGCTTGGGAGGGGCCAAACTGGTGGTACAGTGATATGGGGGAGGGGTCAAAGCTGGGGTTCCCCCATTCCCTTTGGAAAATTTTTCTATAACAATGCCCTAGCTCAGATGCCATTTAGTATGTGCCTCAAAAGTGTAAGCCTACAATTATGAAGTTAATTTTCTTCAGAAAAATTTCATTTTCCTAGGTGTAATTCTTGATAAAATAATCAAGTATTTATAGAACAAAGTAAGAATGATCTTCCTCCAAGAAATTTTAATTCTCACAGGTTGTGGAATTTCATACGCCTCATCCATTATTTAACTAAATGTAGAATCTTGACTATTTATTTGCCGGTACGAGTCTCTCTATTGCAGTTTACTCTTTAATTATTCAGTAAATTTTTAGAAACAATTTTTGGCCAACCTCTATGTGGGGCCATATGGCCCCTCATTTCCCCTTAATTTTGCATCTGCCAGTGAAGTCACAGAAGGAGATGCAAAGGTTGTAGTTATATAGGGCCTACTTTCACCCACCCCCACCCGAAATGAACTCCATAGATTTCCTTCTTGCATACATGTAAGCTTACAAAATGAAAATTAGCACATATTATCCCCACAATACAATCATGTAATTCTGTGGATGCTGTTTCAGGGGCGCCCTGGGCACATGCCCTGCTGGCACATGCTTAAATCTGGACCTGGCTCAGTCATCATGAAAAACAGAAAGGTCTCCAGGCCCTTCCCCTCCCACCATTTTTCAATTGTGGCACTGCATCTAGATGTTATCATGGTAACTCATAAGGTCTTCATGTTTAGATAGAACAGACATGTCCTGCAGACATTGCAGTGGCATCACAATGGGGAGAGGGGCTTATGCATGAGGACTTCCCATGGGCAGCAATCTGGGGAGGGGGCAGGGAGGACATATCCCCCTAATATTGTCCCCCCAATACTGAGAACATGAGAACAAAATTAACCTCCGCCCTTTGGGATTCCCCCAGTTATGGCCAAATTGCCAAGAACTTCATTCACTCTTTTTGGAGGTATATATGTATTATCCCTGATGTGGTGCTGCCTCCACTACGGCAAGTGTTCAGGAGAGCAAAATTCTCTTTACAAATTATAAGGCACTGGTATTTAAAATAAATGGACATTAATAGCCTGTGAGAGTAAATTTTCTATCCTCATTTTTTATTGCATATGCATTGCAAAAGGCAACAGAAATCACATTTTTTACAGCTTTTGAACATAAAATCTCGCAGAAAGATAGTCCATGTGGAAATTGTATTAAAGGGAGAGGACTGCACACTGTAAGTCACAGCTTTCCTAAACACCTCCCTGGTGGGACTATAGTCCCACCAGGGAGGTGTTTAGGAAAGCAAGATTACTGTCAGAAACAAACATTGCATCAAAGAGTCTATAGAATGTTGTATCTCCTTTCTAACCCCTCCCTGGTTCCACAGCTGTTTAAAATAGATGTAAAGAGATATCTGTGGATAATATCTCCCAATATTGGCAGTCCTTCACAAAGTTCAACAAACAGATGTGCACACTGCACACCACAAAATTGTAGGTTTTTGTGCAATTATAGCTGCATGACTGACTGGTAAAGTGACATTGGGTCCTTGTGTTCACATTGATAAAGATAGTGTTTGTAATTTTGCTAATACCAAAAATCTCATAGGGGGTAGGGGAGGGAGAAGGGAGGAGGAAACAGCCAATGTTTGTGGGCATGTACCCCATATAGTGACACTGTGCATCTGAGCAATGCTCATGCATGCTTACTGAAAGTGAAAATAAAATAAAAAGTTTTTTCTTTTTCAAAATATATGCTCTTTGACTGAACACATAAAGTATTTTGTACTAAATTATACAAGAAATTATATAACAAGTGTGTCCACTAAAATGAAAGCCTTCAATTTCCATGTATATTTTGACACAAATTTCCAATAAACATGATTTGATTGTGATTTTATTTCCTGAGCAACCCAGAAGGTATTTGAAGCTAAAAACTCAAAATGCTAAAAATTGCTACAAACCAACCTATGGGGGACTGAGGCCCATAGTCATGGTGGGGAGGGGATGGATTAAGCCCCTGAAATTTTTTTTGTCCACCTAGGAAGTTTCAAGTTTCCTTTTTTTACACATCTGGCCCCCCAAAAAAATTTTTCGCCTCTCCTGGAAGCCATTTTGCCCCCCTTCAGTACCTTGTCTGCATGGCTACAGGCCTGGTGGAGGACCTTTTCTTTGATCAGTGATTTCTCAAGGAGATTGATAAGATTTGGAGTAAACAGAGAAGAAAATGGAACAGGGTTCTGAGGAGTTCCAAGACTGCATCACGGGGTTGTGGAGTGTGTCATGGGGAAGAAGTCTAAGAGGACGGGACCTCCTCCCGTTCCTCTCCCCTTTGCAGGAAAAACAGCTTTTTTAGGCCTCCAGATGCAAAATGGTGCAATGTTTGTGCCCCAAACGTAATAAGGTTTAGAGTGGTCATGTTTTTTGCCATTACTTTTTGTAATCTTTGCCTCCCCCCCCCCCTCCCCTCTGGCTATACTCACTTGGAGGAGTTCTTGTCTTAAGAGTACTCGATTCCAACCATTTCAAAATGTAGGAAAAACTATTCTAAAGATACATTTCACCTCCACATGCATCACATTCTTACTCAAATTCATCTTTTATCCAGGGCCTGATCCTGTTAATTCATGTACTCCATCAAGTAACAAACCTATTCCGGCCTTTTCCACCTTTTCATGCCACTGTGCAAGGAACTACCTTTAAAACTTCATTTACGGAGATTGTATTGTGTTTCAAAACAACTGGTCAACTGAGCAGCAATTTTGTCTGCTGTTTTTGGTAGGGGATGAGTTCTTTTGTCGTGATTTAAAATAAGAGCAGTCCTGGCTGGCATGGTGTGAGAGTTGTTGGTGTTGAGCTGAAGTTAATTGTTTCCTTTGGAAAAATGGTTTTATGTTAAAGGTAAGTAATTGCATACCTACATTTTTTATCTTACACAAACCCTTCCTGGAGCCCTGCAAGTACAGTACTTCTCTAATTTTTTTACTTTGGCAAAGTAGTACAGGGCTTAAATTTCATTGGAAACTGAGATTTTCAAGAGAGCCTCCTCTCTCCCTTTTTTCTGTTTTGGACGGTGCACTATTGGAAAGCTGGGTGGGGATGGGGGGGGGGTTGTCAAGCTAGTAGTGGGATTTTTCACCATTGCACATAGTTTGAATCTAGCTTTCTTCAGTCTTCAGGTTCAGTAGCAGTTTGCGTGAATAAGTTGAGAGGGGTATTATAATTAACACGAGGTAAAAATTACTGTGCGAAAAGTTTCCAAATTTTAGCATAGGCATGCAGAACAGGAGAAGGGGTCTTCCAGGTGGAGAAATATTATTTTGGAGAGGGGCATATATACTCATGCGGTTACAGGTGAAAATTTGCATTAAACATTCGGGTGACCAAACAGTGAAAGCCCCTCATGTAAACCTGATTTTGCTATATTTTTTCATAGTTGAACGTGAAACTCATCACTACAATAAATTAATCTCATCGTATCGAAATAAGGCCACAGTTTACCATTCAGGCCTCAACACGGTTAACCTTTGACCTACACAGCTATTTCAATGTATGTCAAGCATGTAAATCCACACAATATCTCTCTGCATGTATACAAAGCCTTTTATTGAAGAAAAAGCTATTTCAATTCAGTGTAATCCTTAAAGGGAGAAGGCAGTCTCCCCAAGTTTATTTTCAAAAATTTGCAAAATCTTACAGATCTCTTCTAATTTCTCTCACAAGTATTTCCAAAATGTTCCTGTGTAAAATCATTGAATATTGAGAGTAAACTAATGAGCTAATTCTGCATAAATTTAGGAAATAAGTTACAAAAAAGATTGTCACGTGATTGATAGGAGCCATTCCTGAACTAGTGTACCAGGGTACACTTCAAATTGGGGGGACGTGCATTTTCCCTTTAAGTATATACATTGTAATGTTAGACAAAATGATTGTACAGAACAGATTGTTGTTTCAATGACCATTCAATATTTATTTTCGTGAAAAATAGAAAAATTTGCGTTAAACCGTTTGGTATATCGTGAAATGTGGTACAACCCCCCCCCCCACTTCCCATCAAGAAAAATGAGATAAATAAAAAACTCTTAAGCTTCGTTCCATTACAATTTATTACAATACCCTAAACCCTAACCCTCCTATATAAACACTTGCCAGCCAAACAACTACAACCACCTACCTCAAATGAATCTGCTAAGGGAGTACATTCCTTTTCCCTAATTCTGACCAAGAAACATTCATGTAAGAGCCCATACTAAATATTCTTTGGCTCCTTTTCACCAAAATTTAATATAAATGTGACATACTGACAAGCCAGGATACTGGCTGAGACAAATTCAACTCTTAATTAATCCCTTGATATCACCTGAAAATAAAACTACAGCCTACTCTATTTATACAATAAAAACAAATTTTCAAATTCCTATACCTTCAGACAATCCTTGACAAAAGTACATGGGACAAACCCCACTCCCTGTATCAATGTTGAAGTCTCACAACACATTGGGCTGCTGCAACATTGAGCAGGGGAATGGGGATGCAAAACAGGGGGATGGGCATCTTACCATTGCTTGTTTTGCTCATTTGCCTCATCATTTTTGTCCAGGATTGTAGCTTATATACAGTCCAGCATTACATGCAGCACATCTTTTGTGATCAAACGGGCCAGTGTAACTTAGGGACACTATTTCATGAATCATGGGCAGGGGTGTAATTCATAATGTTTTATTTGGTGGTTAAGTTATTTTTGCCCTGCAAAATCAGCCAGTGCATGCCCTGTGACTTCACGTTGTAAAAAGAATGGTAAATATGCTGATTCTATCATTGAATACTGTGGATTCATAACTACTTTGTCGGCAGCCATGCCACACAAAGAATAGAACCATCTGTACATTGTATGTCTCTGTTGTTTTATTTTAGTTATCAAACTCTCAAAAAAAATTAGGACTTTTGGTCATAATAATTTGTAACTTTTTTCTATATTTCACAGTAATTAGCACAGTGAGCCACCCCCAAACCCCCTTGAGTTATGCCCCTCCTCACTGGCCTGGAAAATTGGTTTAAATTGTCATTATGATTCTGCTAGTTGTTTATTGTGCAGTGCATTTACTTTCAGAATTTACAAACCCCTCCCCTTAATCCTTAACCTGGGGTCGGCAACTTTTATACCCTCAGGTCAGATCCACCCAGCACACCAGTAAAAAAAGGATAATTTTACTTAAAATTTGCCAAATATTTTGCACCAAATTGCATTTAAGGACTCTCAAATATATGCAAAATATATGTTTTCCAAAGGGAAGGGAACCCCTCTCTAGACTCCTACTACAGGATGGTGATCCAAAACAAAGTTGCTCCCAGTCGAGATGGAGATTCCTATGCCCATGCAAATCTACATTCACTTGTGGCCTAATTTATATGGGTGACGACCTGACGGTGAGGGGGCAGCAGACTCCCGATGGGGGCTAGCAACCCAAAGCCCCAATGTTGGTAGTTATGAGGAGTGATTTGACGAAAACCTGTGTACTAGACCGTGCCATTGGGGGCATGTATTTCATAAATTTGTGTATACTAGAGGAACATATAGTCTCTGCTCTGATGTAATGTTTTTCCTGGAAACTAAACTGAAATTACAAAGCGTGGGAAAATTTTTTGGGTAAGCCTACACTAAAAGGAAGCTGTACTTAAAGCTTACATAGGTCAATTGTCCAGGCAGTTGGGCCCATTGGGAATAACTTGTAGGGGCCAGGGAGCCAATTTTGAAGTAGGGGGCTAAATTGCTAATTATTGAAGCAGCCCAATGTGTTCAATAAAGTAAACTAAGCCTTTTAAGGCAGCCCAAAATGCCTAGAGCAGAAAAAGTGCGGGGGCTAAAAACCCCGTAGTCCTCCCGTCTTCGTGCACTGGTCCCTGACTCGTACTTCCGTACTACAGTCACTAGCCGCACAGCACAACAGACATCAGAATGTTGACTAGGTGTAGGGGAAATAAGGTGAAGTGACCAACATTTACATAAAGCAATGTATTCTACTTATTAAGCTACTTGAAAAGTTGGAAAGGTTTTGTAATATATTTAGCTTTAGGTAATGGATCTGAGAAAGAGTGGGCAAAGCATTCCAAAAAATTTTAATTTTATCTTAGAAATGACCCTTCTGATAGCTAAAATAAGTAAACAGACCATGGGTGAAGACAGAATTTTTGAACAGGAGCAGGGCCATGCAAGTACGTGACCCCAAGTTCAGACAGCCCCTATTTCAAGGGGGTATATGGGGTGACTGCATACCAGAATTCCATTTCAAAATGTTTTCAAAGCATGGTCTTCATGCAATCTTTCAACAAATATTATTGGATAGGGCATAAATAATGAGTACTTCTCAATTTGGATGAAATTGTCCCTCCTATAATTGCAAATGCATGTTGTATATTATTATGAAGTTTAACTACATAAATATCGAGTATTATATTTTGTTATTAATTTCAAGATTTGACCGAGGTTTACTGGGTCATTCGACCACTGATCATGTGAGTTAACATATCACTGGAGTCATCAAGGTTTTAATTTATTTTCAGGCTCGTAATTTGCATCTTCCTGAAATGGGGAGATTCTAGTTCGTGAAAAAAGAAATTGATAAAATGTCACACTGTCTAATATGGGAGCCATTGGCACTTAAAATACTATGAAAATTTCTTTTGCTTAAAATGTCTCCTACAGCCATGCATTGCTAGAAACATAAGTTGTAAGAATGTCCTATGACTTTTGTTTTGTTGTGTTTCATTGGCCAAAAACTTTCACAGGTAAATCTCATTATCTCCTCTACAACTTGAGGCTCCTCCAATGTAATCCTCCTGAGGCTTTGTGCAGACACAAACCTACTTTATTGCCATGTCCTGGTGATGATACAATGTGTAATCCAAGCACTCTTTCTGCAATGTGTAGAATGTGAGCTACTCTGCATCTTTTAAATTTTCAAACTTTGCTGTCAATCAAAGAGCAGAGTCACCAACTGATAATTTTGATACCCCCACAGTGGCAATATACTTTGGGGTGATATGAGTTTATGTTTTTAAAGGTCCCAAAAAGGGTAAATTTGGTAAAACTGAAAGATATCCCAAAAGTCACTAATTATTAGGCTTTAAAATCAGTGGTGACTGGTAGATGTGAGCTAGATAACTGTAAAATGTCAGAACTTTTGAATAACTCAGTATCAGTGTCTCAGGGACTGCGCAGCCAATTTTGAAGTGAGGGGGCTATAATGATCGAAGCAGCCGAATATGTACAATATAATTAACAAAAGCAGTTTAAGGTACGTGGCCCAAAATGCCCATGGTAGAAAAAGTGCTGGGGCTTAAGCCCCCCTAGCCCCCAGTCCCGCGATCCCTGTGTCTGTTCAAAAATGATTTGGCTAAAAAAAGTTCTGAAGGTATACCTGTAATCAGTGTTCCATTTAAGAAGAGCAATGCATAGGAAAATTCAGAGGGGCAAAAGCTGTGTTTTGCAAGACTTTTCAACAAAGGTGAGAGAATTATTCAAACCAGGGGTGGGGAGCATCTGGCCTGTGAAACCATTTGGTCTGGCCAGGGGGGCAAGTTCAGGAATGTTTAATTTCAGTGACACTTGAAATTCAATTTATAATAATTAAATCTACCATTATCCAGCATAGGTTAAATACCCTGTGTGATCATAGGTAATTAAATACCCTGTGTGATGCTGCTTCTGTTAGTACCACCACTCACAGGTTGTACAATAAGCATATTGTGAAGCATGTCTTAACACATGAACCAAGCTCATCTACCTATTGGGTGCATAATTTATTTTGTTCTCACTATATCAGTCCCACTGGATTGCAAAGGTAAAACCTCAGGCCTTCTCCCTCCAGTGGGTTAAAACTAAAGCAGTGAATAACTTTGTAATTTTATGTGATGACCATACATACTGAAGGGCCTTCAAGGCTTCAAAACATATTTTCGGTGCACTTCTTGCACTTTTTCTCAGTTGTTTGACTGCCATATTGTAATACTTCATACGTCATGCATGGGCCTGCAGTGAGTGGAAGCTCCGATATTTATCAGCACTGGCAGACTCAGATGGCCAGTCTGTGCCCTTTTTAAGTTTTTCCATACTTGACTTTTGCACCATTACTGGCATTCCTTCCAAACAACATATGATGTATTACTGTTGTGTTTAGGCCCAGATAACAAAATGCCCAAACAGCATATTATCTGTATATATTCTAATGAGTAGGGATGTATCTTTTGTGTTCTAGGAGGTAGGTAAAAGCCCAAACATGTCTACATGCTATATACGCACTAATGTATGGTTGAGCCATTGCTTAGGTCATCCTTCCCAACCAGGTGTGATAATATGAGCTTACAGAATACACAGAGTGACCTTTAAATTCACCCACACAGTCCCAAGGAAGATGGTGAGGAGGGCTCAAAAATAACTGTTGCAAAAAATAATCCTTCTCTCTGGATAATTGTCAACATGTTTAATAAAACTAGTCTATGTAGATTCCAAAAATCTCCCGCAAACTGTTTCATGTACAAAACATTTGAAAGAGCCTTTTGGTTAAATAAAATGAAACTGTTAATGGGAATGACTTTGAGTACTACACTCATATCTGATGAGCAGCGTCCTTGTTGTTTTCCTGCAACTGACCATTTTTAAGGGTAGGGCATGATAACCTGCCCGCTTAGGCCTACTTCGTAAATGCAGAGTGGTCATCTGACACTGAATAATGCTATAGAAATGCTTCTTTTTGTATTTTCTTGATTCTTGAAATGCCAAGAAATCGCAACTTATAAAGTTAACTTTCACTTTTCATGCAGAAGGTACTCCAGACTGCTTGAGGGCCATGCAGACCTTCCACCTTGGCCATTTCCAACAATGCACTGGCTGTTGCATAGCGGTCACATACATAATGATATAGGATTTCATGAAAACATATACGGTTCTTTGTGTGAATCTTGACTACCAGATGCCAAGAAATGTAGCCTACATCTAACAGCGACTAATTTCCCAAATTTTGCGCACTTTAGGTTTCTAATTGCCTTTGGCTTTAGCAGATTTAATCTTTATCCTCACAAAATAAGTCCTGTTTTTACGTAAAATCCTGAATCTGGACCTCACAAAAACATGACCATTAAATGAAATTGAAATGGTTGCCTATATATACTAGAATATGCAAGGAAGGGATTGAAAATGGAAACATTTTAATAAGTACTTGAGGTGGAGGAGTGGGAAAGCAGTTTTCTACCTTAGGTGGGGAAATCTGAAAGAGAAGTTTGAAAAGCCGTGATCTAGTTTGTGTTGAGGCATATGGTTTCTGTGTAGCATGGTTATATGGAATATTGCACTCTTTCGGTGGTTTTTTGCAAATATCTTAGTAAACTTGCCATTCGTATCCATACAATTGTCACCACAAAATCTTTAGTTTGTCCCCTTTAACATGACATATAATTGGCTTCAATTGAGTGAAAATTGAGGAAGATATGATTGCTTGAAAACATCCTATTTAAGGAAGATTTCATTTTATTTATTTCCCTAATATTGCGCACCTACAAGATTAAGTGATGGCGTACTTTGACAATGTGAAATCAGAGGCTACATCATTCAGGTGCTGCTGGAAATGGAATTAAGGGAATTCCCTAAGTCCCTTCAAGGGTCGGTATTGAGGAAAAAAATTATGTTGTGACAGCATGATTGCTAAGCCCAAACTGCAAATCAGGACTGACTCCATGGTCCCAAATGGACATGAATTAATTTTTCTGATTTGGAATTTGGATTATACTTACATACATTTATTTTAGGAGAGGGGCATCTTTGTATTGTTTATTGAGTGAAATAACTAAAAAAAAAAGTAAACAAAAAAAAATAAAAAATTGGTTTTGGCTGGGGTGAAAGTCCATCCAAAAATTTAACTGTGATCAGAGTGTTTAGGGAGAGGGACTGGACTTTTGGTTTGAGTGTCATGTGTCACCAAGAAAGTGATGACATTTTTTTTTTGTAGGGAAAGTGCCAGAATTTTTTGAACGAAGCAATAAACGGTATGCTTTGGATATCAGTTGACATACTTCATATCTTGTTATCAGTTGACCTGGGTTTTTCCTCATAAATGTTTGGCACTCTGATGGTAAGTAAAAGTCTTTGAGTGGTTTAAATGTGCCAATGTCAAGGGGCTGGAGTAAGTGACTGGAATTTAGTGGTAGGACAATGATCAGGATGATTTTCTTGGATAAGGCATAATTTATTAAATTCAAAGATTAAATTCATAGAAATATTGGGGCCCTTTGTACATGACCATCAATATAGGAGTAGAATGTGGATTAGGATCTCTTGCCTGTGGGTATTTTGTGAAACGGTTCTCAATATAGAAATAAACACCCCCAGTTACTCCAGCCACTTGATGTCATTTCAAAACCACTTCCTGGATATGCCCTTTCTTTTTAGCCCATTGATAATGTGTTTTCCTTTAAGTATAAAGTAAGGGGGGTATGTCACATCCAAAGGCATCTCCTGCTGCAAACATGGTTGTTATTGCCCATTGTCAATTGTGATAGCATTAATTTTTATACCTCATGGTGCAAAGACTTTTGTCGGTCTGTGTTCAATTGAAGCCAGTCTCTTCAACATTAAAGATCTTCAAGTTGGTTTGTCCTTCAGTTCTTATTTGATTAAAATATTGTCAGTTCACTGAAATATTTGGAGATGGACTCTTTTGTAGGAGCTTTGGTGCATTTCATTTTAAGTGTTGCCCTTTTCCATTTCTTGCTGAAGAAAATGCAAAAACATATATTGATCATAATAATTTTGAGGCATCTTGGAAGCCCACTTGAATGCAGTTTAGTGGGCTTCTAAAATGCCTCAAACTTATAATTATGACCAATACCTGTTCTTCTCCACATTTTCCATGCTTAAGCCCTGGATCTGCAGCCATCAGATGCAGACTTTTCAAGTCACATGCATCTGGCGGGTGACACACGCATTTCAGCTCCTTCACACGCTCACACGCAGAGCAGAACCGATCACACACATTCCTGTGCTTGTCCAAGAAGAACAGGAGATTTGCGATGTTTTGCTAATCCAATTTTGTAACTAGTGGAAGCACTCGGCACAGCTCTTTCCCGTTGTCTCACGCCCCGCAGCCACAAATCCACGACTACCTACAACTCAGCAAAAGTCACGCTCGGCACCCACGAGGAAGTAAGATTTCTGTATTTTATCATCGCTAGCTTGTATTGAACATGGCATGTGGTCTATGTGAGGCAAGATGACTAGAGCATACCCCTGCACTTGTGTGTATTGTTGACCTTCATTTAATTTTTACGAGAATGAGGTTGATAGTAAAAAAGTTTGGGCATGTGTAGCAAACGGTTAATCCATTCTTGATCTCTGTACTTCTCGTACTAGCAGAAACAAGAGGATTATATGATAACATGTCACATGGATTTGAACTATTGGTAGCTTGTGTAGTGTCATCGTGTTGAGCATCACGTTTACTCCAACATGGCACTAGAATGCACCGCAGAGAGAAATTCGAAAAAAAATTTTTGGGGTGCCAAGGGGTAAACCCCTCCCCCTCCATGGCTCCCCCCAGTGGGGATTTGTCCGCAGTCTCAAAACCCATCTGATATGCATTACCATTTTTCATACATTGAGTTTTTATCAATAATTGAAAAATTGCAGACATTAGACCCCTATTTCATGGCTGGGTACATGTAGCTTAGAACAGTCAGGAAGTGCCATTTCCGGCCATCTGCCAGTGGGGGGTTGGTAAAACCAAAGATTTTCTTGTACGCGCCGCGCCAACCGATGGTGGGACTCCACCTAGATAGTCACACACATAAATTTCCCCAAAGGTTGGAAAGTCTGGCGATCGATGCCACCTACTCTGCCCTTATGAAGAAGCCATTGGTTGTTTATGTTATAGCTGTATTTGTTTTTAACTTAAAAACAGATCAGTCATGCACTGCAACACCTAAATTTTTAAGTACTACAGTGCATTACTAAAAGGGTTTCTACACACTAGGCCTGTATGCATGAGCATCTCTGTAATACATAATAGCCTAATGACGACCATACACTCACTGTACTATCCTGTGTGGGCCATTGATTGACCTGGGGGGGGGGTCCAAAACTCCCTGATTACAAACGTGAATTTTTCCCCTCCCCCAACAAAATTTCTTAGAGATGCACACGCTAATACTAGACCCCTTGCTCCCCCTGGCAAGCAGTCTGAAACAATAAACTTTACGTCTGAAAACAGCCTCCTACACCTATTCTAAATGTACAGAAGGTAGGCGTACGATTGGGCTTAAGGCTCATTGCAAGCTGATACTATCGATCCAACATAACCTTTGCCCTCCAGTATGTTTGGCTGCAGCCTATATGGCTTAAGGTTTAGACCTTTTACACTCACCATAAAGTGACTCCCAGTAATGGGAGTGCGATGATTTTCTTTAAAAAAAAATACTCTCGGGACGGGTCATCCACAGATAATTAAACCTCTGTTCTGACGTTACTGCAATAGATGGATCGACTATTGAGGGGGCTAGTAAGGTAGGTAACAGACCAACGGCGGTATGATACATTCACGAGCATGCGTTCATGGGGCGGAGTGACGTAAGTTGCCCGTTTGTTAGTCCAAAATTCATAAAACAGAAACGATAACATTCATTGGCGGGAAATTTTAAAATAAGGCATTTACATATATTCCAAAACTAAGTTCACCTACTGCTGGAAGGAAAAAAAACTTTTCTGCATAACAGCAGTGGTTGTAATTTTTAGTTGAAAACCTTCACTATATACAAAAGATAGCTGAGAATGTCCTATTACATAAGGAATTATGAAAACACCACTTAGCGAGACTCGGACGGTAGTGTTCACACATGGTCCTATCCTGATTGCACTGGGAGGCGGATA
>WURT03033407.1:0-15959 GCA_009936505.3 Holothuria glaberrima
TTACTGTCTGGGGTGAGATTAGAGTGTCTTTTAAGATTGATTCAACACTCCTCAAACTACTAATCTACAAACCAACAAATTTGAACCAAAATTGAACAAAGGAGTCAACATTTCCGAAAAGTCTCCTGACTTGAAATTTTTAAAGAGTCGACAAAATATGAATACATCATTTATAACTTAACTCCCAAAACATTTTGACCATACATGAACCGGATCTTAGCATAATTTATGAAATGTCAGCCATTTTTACGTGGCGTTCCATAAAGTGACGACATGTCACAGCTGTGAATGATAGCAGTAGCTCAGCTGAATTGCTGAGCTAATAATTAAAAGTACGTAAATTCTCTGAAGAAACTACAAAGTAGTTATACGGAAACGTATAGGTTCAACCTTCCACTGAAGCAATAGATTTATTCCTAGCAACCAGAGTTATTCCTCTGATCTCTATCACTTATTCATATATCTTGCCTAAAATGAAAGACACCATAAATTGCCAATCCGTTGCTAATTTACTTTGCCCTCTCATGTTACCGAATACAACCACAGTCTCTGGAAAGCCGCTTGGCTAACTCTCAAATCGTGTACATTGGAAACCACAAAACCTATTCACTTGATTGTGGGCTGCTATGTTAAGATACACTTTTCGAGTATGATTTTGAACACTAAAATCTTTTCAACAAATTTTATCTTTTGCAGAGATTTATACTACTCTACAAGTCGAAAAGTGAAACAAAAATCATTCTGTAAGGTATGTAGGTTCATTCAGTTATCTGAGCTGTCATTCCATGATTATTCATGAAGAGTTAACTTTTACCCAGCAAAGCACCACAGTCTTCCCCTTCTACCCAGCAAAGCACCAGTTTACCCCTTTTCTACTAAACGATAAAAGTGCAAAGTTTTGACACCATTCTGTATAGAATTGAAACGTTAACAATCATTGCAGGGGAATTGGGGGCGAGATATACTAAAATGCATTAAGCTAATGGCAATCTTGGATTTTCTGAGGAGCGAAAATTTTTCTTACGGGGTTTCGTTCCTTTCCCCCTCCCTTGGCTTTCGGGCTCGAATTATTCATGTTCTTTCCTATCACCTTCACCGCAATCAATAGATGGATTTTTAATTACCACTTCGAACTACCAGTATTCTATGTCTGTTTGTGTCATACGTATATGTCATATCCTAAATACTTCAAATGGTGATATGGTTGTTCTTGGCTACAGTAATTCTGAAATAATTCTGATATTAACGAGGATGGGAGGGTAACCCCGAATTATTTTGACTGTTATTAATATTCACTTTCACCGTGCCATGATCTCGTGGTTTATGTCAGTCTGTGACTAAATTAGTGTGATCAGGTGCCATACAACTTTCGAAAGTGCAGTCATGGTGCCGCGGCAAAACTCCACATGAATTGCACCAAGGGTTATCAATTTATGAACACATCACAATGGATAGATTTTTTTATCGTCATTGAGGACAACGAATGCTTCGGATGTTCGGAGGTACTGGTTAGGCCTATATTTTTAACTTTGATTCAGGCAAGTGTCGGCTACAGCAAACCACTCCGATAATTACATAAACCATGCGAACCACTCTCTGCGTGAGCATTTTTTCTCGCATGAAAATATGCCTACACTTTCTCAGAACCCTTAAGAAGGTCAACAACTGCTAATGCTCCAAGACTGCATCGAGCACGTGCAAATCTCCACTGATTTTAAAGTGATTCTAAAGTAGTCCTATATTTATGACTTTATGACTAAGTAGAAATCACGTGCTCCATACTATGATATAGCGTCATCTGATTATTAAAGGATGGGTGAATTTCCTGGGCTTGGCGATGAAGCATGTGTTTACTAATGCGGCCAAGAGTAAACTCGCAAAGTGTTGTGACTACCTCTTTCCTGTCGCCGCACCAGAGAAGCGCTCTCAAATAATCGGAGAAACTTATCAGATGGGGATGCCGCTAAATGGTTGTGACACTTACTTTACGGACTCCCCGGTTGGACAAGCATGGCGGAAACCGTTAGGTCAACTTTACAGACGCAATCACCCAGGCGGGCGACCGAGCTGTTGAACTCGTGCGATTTTTGGAATGAACTTCACAGAGAACCTAATTGCAACTTTGTCAATGTCTGTGAAATAGCTTGCTACTAGAGGCACACAATAATCTACGACTCGATACGGTGCAGAGTGTAGCTATATATTTTTAATATACAGTTTATTTGTGCCTCCCGGTCACGGTAGTATTCACCTATAGCATTGGGTTAACACTGTCAACGTATGGTCGTCAAGGAGTGATGAACAGTTGATATGGGGAAACGGCGAAAGCCCACGGGAGGTGTTGCACGTTTAGCCGGTTCAACAATATCGGGAATTAGCTTAGGGACAGACCTTTCAATAGCAAATGCTGTTAACAAAAACTATTGCAGAGCAGGGAGCTGCCACTAGATTCTTGCACAGCAATATATGTAATAACAAAATCTTCCTTTCTGCACTGACAGAGAGAAAACAGAGGTGCTCGCATGCGTCTTAGTTCTAGATTAACAATTACCGTAGGATTTGCCTGGTAAAATTAACAAAGTTCAAGTGTAATTTCCCATTTCTTTATGATTCCTTTGATTACTGATCATTGTAATACATGGATAGTGCATGGTGATGATGTTTTGCCATAACTCTGTCACCAAACTGCCATTAAAAGATTACAAGAGGCCTCTTTAAGTTCTATAAATTATAATATTGTTAGGGTGTTATCATGACTATTTTCTTATAATTTTTATAATTTAGACTATCCCATCGTAATCTTTTATCCATTCAATCTTCTTACAAATAGGCAGAATATTTTGGAAAGGTGACGTAACAATACTGCAACATGAGGAACATATTGGCCTTGTTTCCAGACGTTGAAGGTCATTTTTCCGTGTGAGAGAGGGATGGGGACGTGCAATACAGTGACACTTTTGGTTATTGACTCCTCGTAGGAGGGTCCTTTCCCTTTTCGTGACAGACAAGTAGCGATTATAGGTAAAGGCTCTCATAGTACATTCATGGTTACGTAGGAAAATAACGGTGTTGTGAAATGAAAAAAAAAATACCAACCCACCGGCTTCAAATGATCAGGAACATTTCTTTCTCTTTTTATTTCATATAAAAGTGGAAAAATATTTTTCAAAGTTCTCACATTGCATTGAGAGGGCACATAAGGCAAAATGACAATATGTCCAAAGAAAAAAAGAATAGGGCTAGAGACCTCGAATTTGGAAGAGCCAAATGAAGCGTTAACTAGGGAGGGAAAAGCGCAAGAGACCTATAGAGTTTTCGGGAAAAAGTGAATAGGTTACACATAGGCCAATAGATTGTCCAACTATGAAAGTATGAATGATGATCGACAGGCAGGCACCGATGCTATGACGGACTTGGATAACGCGTTGAAAAACTAAACCTATAGATGGGTTTAGGGGGTTCTTTAATAAGACGCTTTCAAAATGTTAGTGTAGAAATGAAAGGATGGAGAGGTTCACGGTAAGAGCTAAGTGATTCCGTTAGTGACCCTCAGCTTCTCGCTCAAAACTGAGTAAGATGCAGAACCACTTTGGTGTGATCACATTTAACACATTGGCGACAAACATGAAACAAGTGAGAATATTATTTCAAAAACCTTTGTTACAAAATATTAGCTGAGCGTCCAAAGCATTGCTGTTTCTGTTCCATATTACAACTGTATGAAGAAACCTGCCTTTTGCTGCGAAGACCAACCATTTTATATCTTTTTGGAGGGGAGGGATAATCACCTCTTTTGTTAAGACTGCTAAAGCCAAAGCGTCACACTAGGTGGTATTAAGTTCTACATGTATTTGTGTTCTCTCATCTATCAACAGTTTCTGAACTGTATTTCCCCACCCCCACCCACGTCATCCATATCTAGTGCAAATCACCTCCCTCGACAGTTTGGGAAAGCTGATTATCGGGGAAGGTGTAGGAGACAACTAATAACTTAATATCTTAGTGCAAAAGTCCCGAAATAACTAGTCCAACAGCCTGCAAAACTATACTTTTCTATATACTTCATACAAACTTGTACATTATTTCTTCTGGAGAAGATTGTAGTGACAAAAGGAGAACCTTATGTGCAGTTGACATACTGTAGTTTACTTTCAGTGACTGAGCTTATGGGGATTTTCCCCACCACTAAGGAAAACATGTTCAATGCTCCTATGAGCTACGATCCCACAGAAAGACAAATTAAATTAATCAGTTTAAGAGTTTCACATCATGTCTCACACTTGTGGTTCCAAGAACGATACTATGCAAAAAAAAAAGCAGAGAAACAAATTTAATGAGGTGTTTAGTTTTTCTATAGTGGAAATGTGAGCTTCAAGCAACAAACATTATCTTTTCTTTGCTGATTCACAACTTCAGTGTGTATGCCTTCAAAAACTGTTCAATGAATATGCATGAGTTTTGTCATGTCTTTCTCCTTGTTCTAATCAGTCTATGAGGGGGAATAACTCTAGTCTACCCGACTCTCAAAAGTTACCTCAGCACCTTCAGTCATGGGCAGAAAGCTTTCTCACGCAGAGCTAATACCATTTTATGCATGTAAATTTTTTCGCGTTCCATACAAATTTGGTTGCATGATACTGTGATATGAACTCCAAGTATTAACCTTACTGTTGAGTTCCCTCAGTCATTTCTTTTCAGATTACATATTCTTTCACTTCTAAAATAACCCTCATCCTTGAAAATTTTAGGCAACAATGCAGAAATCTGCACTAATAGAAAGCAAAATATTATTTCACTATTCACTGGACTGGAAGATATGTCAACAAAGGGTTTTAACGGCTTTATAGTTTGGTGTTATGTGGGCTTGTGATAAACGTTTGAGAGTGGAAAGCTCTCGGTGTCGAGCAAGGGCAACGCAGTATTGACCCTGGCGTGTTTCCAACACATATGCATCCAGTACACCTCTAGTTAGGGTAACTCCGGCAGCTCGAAGAGCCGTGCGTTGTGTGGACTTGTCACTTACAGCCTAAACGAAGCAGGGCCCGGAGTATGGATAACCCTAGCGATACTGAGCCTTTGCATCTCTTCGATCTGTTGTTTGGTTCCTAAAATGCTTCCTAAATTGGTGTCATACTAAAAGAATTTTTATAAACTTTCTGCAATTTAAAAGCTTCTGCCAGTGCACAAAGCTTAGGGGAACTGTTGTACTTGCAGTAATGTCATGCATGCGTGGCTAAAAGCCTTTAAAACTTATTGTGCCGAAAAATGCAACGTCTTGATTATACGTACCTTATTATTACGAATATTCAAACTAGGTAGGAAATTACAAACGTTTCAGCTAAAACTTTACTTGCTCGGTGTACGGGCCTGCTGATAAACAAGCGGAGAAGTGCCACCGATAAAGTTTGTCCAAAGATAATTATGTAACTGCCTTGTATTTCTGCTTCCTTCAACCAAGAATGTTGTAATAAAGGAAAGTTTTAAAAGAATATTGATTAAAGGTTAAACATATTTTATGTTGTCTCTCTGTCAACCTGTCTGGCTCTTTTGTCTGTCAGTCTACCTGCCTGTTTGTCTGTCAGTCTACCTGCCTATTTGTCTTGAACCTTGTAGACTAACAGCGCTGTTTAATTATTGTCAAAAATGACCTGACTAGCATGAAAGACAAATTTATGCTCGCCATTTCCTAAAACCGAGAAAGAAATTGCCGAAAGTATTAAAATGAATTATTGCATCTCAGTCAAGATATTATCTGGAATGCAAGTGGAACTAAGATATTTTATCAGAGGAAAAGACCCCATTCAGAAGCACAACTAAGAGGGATAAGTCACATTCAAAAGCGTAATTTACAAGTTTAAACGTTTTTTCTCTAGCAAACTGGTTTATGATGCAATTTACAAAAGACGTGTTGGGACTCGAACTTCGAGGTGTAAATATGTCCACACCTTAAAAAGATCGCCTTAGCAACATGTTCATTGGATGTAGTCTTCAACCTGACATTGGACGCTATGTAAATCGTACATTTAGAGTGCGACAATTTGCCGGTTTTAAAACTTCAAACGCAAATGCCATGTTTTTCTTCCATGTACAAGTATGTCTATGCCCTTACTTCGTTGCACCCCTCAGGCAAAGGGCAGATGAGGAGGCCAGGTTAATATGAGGGTAAGTATGTGTGGTTGCTCGTAGCGTTTTGATAGACAAGTTCAGTGTTCATATAGCTGTTAAATATTTTCTGCTTCCACATGACATCCGTGGTCCCCTATATCAAGCAGTTGTAAAGTTTGCAACTGATGCGCACTGTCGTGTGAGATATTTTCTGATTGGCTGATGGTAGTGTATTGTATCGATTGTATCCTTTGTTAAGATTATGGATTAATTTAGGGATAAGGTTGGCGCTAGCCAGTTATAAAAATTCTTCCGAGACAGTGCGAATTAGCCCCAAGTTTGTAGGGATACGGTACAGTACCAAAATGGTCATTTTCTTCACTATTGAACGTTCAATAAATCAGTCTGAATCCTTTTGTTCATCACCCAACCATCAGGACAAAATTACATTTTATATTTGCTTTTTCCTTTTTCCTTATTTCCATCTTGTCAGTCATAAAACTTTACTTCTTCATATCTGCGTCAGACCTGTAAAACCCTTAGCCTATATTGAAAGCTGCGGAATCAATTAAATTTTCTTTCTGATAATATCAAATATCACTTGACAAACAACATTGAGATGTCTTATATCTGTATACAGAGAACTTACCCGGTAATGGACGCAACATATTTTGAACGTTTGTTTAAGCAGACCTATATATTATTGCAATACATTACTAGAAATAGCAGCTTTTACGGAATAGTAATGAAAAACAGTACCACGAAAAGGCACATCTATTTCTAAGAGAAAGGTACAAGGGATTTACCCTTTGCCTGATTAATTTGAGAAAAATCCGGTAATTAAAACCACGCCCTGCTAGGGGCAGTAATTTTTTTATTATAAAGTCAAATTTTACTTCTCAATCTCCATATGTGTGACGCCTTTCTTGTTAGGTAATCTCATCTTTGTGTAATCGTGTTACTATACCTAACATTCCTATTAAAGGATGTATAGATTCTGGTTTAATCTAGGTTATTGCCGAACTAGCATAAAGCAAAAAGGCCCCTTACCTAGGCCTATCCACAAAGATTTAGCACAAAGTAAACTCCTGCGCTGCTCCTGTATTTAAGACTTCGATTAAAAGTTGACAATGCGGCCCCAGAAGCCCTGTTTATTCTGCCAAAAGCTTTGCGAGGTACCGCTCAAGTCTTAAGGCAAGTTACGTCGCAGGAAATGCAACACTTACGGACCTTTAAGAAAGCACGGCACAAGTATCAACTTGAGAGCTTAAAGTACTTAGTTGCTGGCACACGTATATTCATTTCCTTATACTTCATGCCATTCACTTGTTTTGTCTCTTCACTGTGCAGGGAATTATTTCATTAAAGGAATGTAGGCCTCTGGATGGTATTAATGCCAATCGAAATTGGAGCCATGTAAAGTAGTTCTGAATACTTCTATGTTTTCAGCCAAATATTGTATGAAACAGTAGGCTACAATGTGTTGCCTTCTACTTTTGTGAATGAAATGTACTATCTAGAACTATAGTGTACTGGTGGGGAAAGGCGGGCTTGGGGCTGCATCCCTCTCCAATAAAAAGTTTTTAAAATTTTAGTATAAACCTCAACCTGAGAGGCAAATACTTTATAAATTACACTCAAGTACTTTTATTCCCTTATTGACTTAAAAAACCATCTCGAAAGCCAGCTCAACCCCTCCCCACCTCAGTACAATATTTCGGTTCATAACGCCCCTTAGTAACGCCCCTGTAGTGACCAGGATTTCAGAGAAGTAAAAGAAAACACGTTTCAGTGATGTTTACCTAGAAACGAAGAAACAGGGAAAAGCCACCGACTTCTCTTAATATTGAAAAAAGAAGGTGAGCGGTAGTCTCTTCTGATTCAGTAAATTTACAGTGTGGTATACGCCCACCCCCCCCCCCCACACACACACACTTGATGCAACATCTTAGTTTACGTCACAGAACCGATGTACACCGTGTACAATAGTAGTACACTCTAAATTCACAATGGTCAAAATTGACCATTAATGGGTCAACTATGCACCGACCCAAAATATGGTCAACTTGTTGAACGTAAATTACGTTGAACAATTTGACCATATATATATGGTTCGGAGCATAGTTGACCAATTAATGGTCAATTTTGACCATTGTGAATTTAGAGTGTAGACTTGTTTGTATAAACAAAGTCATCACTATTCTACTGACGATGTATTAAAAGCTAAATTTGATAGTACGCATTCCGCCCAAAAGGTTTTAATTATTTCTTGTTCCCAAATGTAAACGAGACTTGAGAGCAGGTTTGAAGTGAATTTCCAATAAAATCATTTCTCACTTAGTATTAGTTGTTAGTTGACTGAAATAAAGGTACATGTGGATTGATTCAACTTTAACCACTATAAGGGGTTCGTATTGTTACCATGTTCAAAATTTTATAGACATGAAAGTACAGCAGGGTCTTACAAAGATTTGACCACATTCTTATCTGTAAGTTTGAAATATTAAGAATTACTTCTTTCATAAATAAAATGGTTGATCACAAATAAAGAAAGCATCAACTTAAGTATCACAAGGTAAGTTGAAGGCTAAAACACCTGTCCAGGTATATGCATTAATTCCTTTCGAAGATCGAACTAATGAATGGGCAGTTCCCAAATCAAGGGTTCCTGGCTTCAACGAACTATACTCTAATATCCCATATTGAAGACGGTGGTGTTAAAGTTGCTTAATTTCAAACACTTGTAACTGAGCAGTTAAATAATATTGCGCCGACTTTGAAAGTAAGTAAAACGCCTTCGGTTTTGGGTGCTTGCACCTTTCTCCTACCAAAACTTTGCTAGGTCCCAAAGGAGTTCTTAAACAGGGCCCATGATAACCTCGTATTTTCAAAACCAGGCCTAGCTACAGACTTAAACTTTACATGATGCATTGTAATCCTTCTACAATCTGAAATTGGTTTAGTTTATTTTTTCAAGTTCAAAATGGATATTTAAAATGAAATTTGCACTTACTTCTTGTTTCAGGTCTACATTTAAGGCTTTAATTTTAAAGTCATATACTTCCACAATAAGCTCTTAATGTTTAATTTTGAAATAATTACTCAACTTTTATGTTGGAGAAAAAGGATGGTTAACTTGTAATGTGAAAATCAGTCATTCATATTTCTAGTACATTATTCACCATGTGTCTAGATTTTTTATGTTTTCTTTATCTTGCAGTCTCTAAACAAAGGGTCGATATACTGTAAGGACTTACTTGAAAAGCCAGAGACAAATGGCAGCTATTCATAGCATGCAGAGCAAGAACTGTTCTGTTTTAATTGTAATATAACAAATACAACAAAGAGAGTTAAATTTTATAATTATTTTTAATTTTACAAATACAAAAAGATACCCAGGGAAATGTTTTTACCACCGTTTGAAATTGGTAGGCGTATGTGGATGACTTTGAATACTTTATCATACTATCTCTAAAGGGAGTAGCTGGTAGCTCAGTGATCTCATTATAATATCGGCTACGCAAACATATACAGTATGGGTCACTTTTAGAGTAACCTAACATTATATATATGTATATAAAATATATGTGTTTTATATATATATATATATATATATGTATATGTATCCTAGCCTACACCTTCAGTAAATGCTACCGCTAAAAAGATGTACATCATCATATATACCGTGACACTCTTTCCTCAGCTACGTATACAATGTCAGTTTGTCAGACGAGGTTATTACGATGAAAATTATGAATTCGTTCAAGTCTATTGCTATTAGCACTCTCATAAGGTAAATAGTCCTTCTCATATACAGAATTTCTTACGCCAGGAATTACCATGTACTGACAACCACAACGGACGTCAAGTTTTTTGTGATATTGTATTCCGAGGTCAGTTTGCCTTGGCAAAATTAGTCTGGTTTTCTTCGACATGACGCTCTACTGCTTATTTGAAGGAAAAGGTTAACTTCAAAATCTTCCTCTATAGACGCTATCTACTTAGGAAAAACAGTGGTAGTGAGGTCCTTAGGTGAGCTTGCCATTAAACGGAAGACACAAGATGTCTTCTATTTTTTTTTCTATAGGGTGGGTATTGGAACTATTGTAGTCCATCTAGGCGTAAATCTCCCATTTATTACGAGTAAATTAAATAATCTGTCAACCCTCTACACAAGTTATTGTTGGTAAAGTACTTCCACTTGGATATAGCATGAAGGATCCTCAGAGGCTATTATAGTTAATTTTTGGTAACCCAAGTCGTGCTTGATAACTGAACTGGCGAAACTATACCTTTTCCTACAAATATTTGGATTTTATTCATCAAAATTGACTCATTTAGGTGGTCCTGTGCATCCTTTACTGATTTCCCTTATATGGAATAACATAATATGTTACTGCAAAAATTATTTTTCAAAAAGACACGTTTTATAAAATTTTTGGATGTAGCAGTATGGATTACGGTCTGTTTTCATTCTAAGAGATGGTCTTCCAACAAAGTCTTCAAACACTAAATTATCACAATCTTAACTTCAAAAGATTTTTTTTAACTTTTCCCTACCAGAAGCAAATCTCTAACATAAATTTCCTTCATACTTCACTTTAAGAAATGTTCTGTTTTGTCCTTAGTGTTATCCATACATAAAGTTATAAAGGTGAGATTTAAGGAAGAGTTCACGATACTAGGGACTCTACTTGTTGAGACTTTTGTCATTATTATGTATTTAACAATGTGAAATTAAAAAATATATATATATATTTTCAGTCTTATTCAGAAAAGAACTTACCCAAAGAACCTGTTCTACGAAAATTTGTTACACACACACACTTACGTTGCAAGGGTAGTATCAACTATCAAGGCTACTGTATAAAGCACTCTAGCAGTCGCTGCTATGTTACAATTCACTCACAGTTACTGGTGAGGACAGAGTGTACATAGAAGTTAGGAGGCAAAAGGCCTAGCCTATATAGAACAGATAAATTTCTTATGTAGATCCAAGTCGTTATAAAACCACTCTTCACTGGAGGAAAGCAAACTGTCAAGAAATTCATTAACTTTTTACAAGCTTTATAAATTCCATGTAGGTAATATACATGTCAGCCTATCATATTTGATCTAGAATTTAGAAGTAGCAGGACATGTCAGCAAAGACTGAACAGGGAACCGACCTTTGCATGCTATCTAATTAAATTTGGGTCATATTTGGTTTAAAGGCTTTAATAATAAAAAGTGGCTAAGGTCAAGTACATCCAGGGGCGTGAACAGTCATTGACTGCAGATGGTAGACCACAGATATCCTATAAAGTTATATTGACCGGTCATCTTATGGAATAAAAAGCTAACCAAAGAAAAAAATTATGAAGTGTTTTTTTTTTACAACTGGTTAAATTTTAGGGGATCTTCGTAACCTAATCCAGATGATAAGTGCTGCTTTAAGTATCTTCTTGGTCAGTTGGTGGAAAGATGGGATTATTCACCTTTGAAACCATCATTATCGTTAGGTCAAGCCTATCCTTTAGCATTTAAACTCAAAACTTAACCAAAGTCCTTCTTGCAATTTCGTGAACACCCACATTGGAATGTAGAAAATAGGCACAAGCTTGAGCAACATTCGAACTTAGGTTTGCAGGAGACCTAATTGAAAACTTCCAGAAGTTTTGATTACATTTTATTTATTGAAAGACGGAAAGGCCCAATATTAGCCAGGATTAACCCCAACCGTAACAATCGATTGAACTCGTATGTTTTCACGATCAGGGAGGGGACTCTGCATTTTCCTAATCTGTGCACTTGATCCTCCGGACGTTTTACACCCAGGATAACCAAACCATTTGCTTATTACAATAGTTTTGTACAAGGTATATGAAGGCTATAGCTTAGGCTTAACGAAAATGTAGGCGTATAGTCCTACATTGATGTTAAAGCATTCCATTGCTTCGACAAACCGAAGTTCCAAACATATAGTTGGTTAATGAGATTAGTAAAAGACATAGTGATCCACTGAAATAGATATCGGAGAAAACAAAATATCTTCTTTCACTGGATTACGGTATCGCTTGCCATTGTTAATGGTTAATTAACGGGGTAAAATACTCTTGCAAATGCAAATAATATATTTTACCATGAATAATTCTGAATTTGATTGAAAAATAATCCATTATTGACACGGCAATAACACCTTCACGTTGCACTAGGTCTATTTATGATCAACCCCTGTATCAGAATGATCAATGAAAGTTTTCAGTTGTAAGTCTCATCTATGAATGTCTTAACCTGAAGGAATAAAGTACGACAGGGTAAGCTTAAGGCAGAGAGTTATGTGCACTATGCAGCCCAGTGGTTCCATAATCCTTCGGGTTATTGCTCCTTCGGTTCCCTTTGCAAGATGTATACGAGGGTCCTTTCCCCTCACTCGCATTACGGACACAGTTGTGACCTTATTTAACTTATGCTGGGCGGTGGAAGATAATAGCAAATGTAATTTTAGGACAGTAACAAGTTAACAATCTCAGTAAATTTGTACTGTAACTGTGGCTATAGTTAAATACATACATAACCGTATGTGACTAATTCTGAGTACTTTTGTCCCAAATTTTAAGGAAAAGCGTCTCCGTAGATTTCTCGAACAAAGCAAATATTTGCGCACATGTGTGGGGGGGGGGTGCTCCACCACCTTGTATGCTTACGCACGGATGTTTCTTTGCATAAAACTTGCCAGCATGGTCCATTCCTTTCAGGAGGCTATTGAATACAAGGTCAAACCCACATCTTGAACAAGTTTGTGGTTAACATAGCCACTCATTCCTTCCAGATATAGCTACAATACGTGGCATTTTTATACACAGAATTGAACACTTTTATTTGGTATTAATTTTATAATCGAAAATTTTAAATAGCGCAACTCATATCAATTGTAAAATATGTACACTTTGTCACGCAGTAGTCCTCCTTGTTGCAATATCGTTTGTGTGATTGAAGTTCGCCTGCCATTTACCTTATGCAATCAGTCTTACACAGTTTGGGATATATAAATCAATGGAGGACAGAGAATTCACATGGGAAAAATGGAATGAAAACCTACCCCTACAGCACTGGCGTAATCAAGATTTTTGGTTGGAGGGGGCTAACTGCAGGGCCTGATCGCCGGCCTAGGGGAAGGGTCTAAGGAGAGCGCGGGTGTCCCTCCCCTTTGAGAAATTTTTGTGAATATTTAAGTATACCCTCAGATGCAATCTGGTGCAAAATTTGGCATCATTTGAAGTCACTTTTTTTGTTCATTACAAAAGTTATAAAAATATTTTTTTCAGAATTCGATGGGAGGCATCTCCCTTCTGCCCCCTCTGGCTACGCCAATGCCCTACGGTAAGTTGAAAGTGAATTGACCGCCATAACGAAGACAAGGGGCCATGAAAATGTCACTAATAGTTTTTAGTATATCAGGCATCTTCAAGAACAATATACCGGCATACCGTGTGACAAAACTAAAGTCTGACTACACTTTAAAAACAGTTAAGTAAACTAAGAACTTAAGAACTTTTAAGCAGAATTTTACACATAGGCCTAGGCCTAATTGATATGGACATTGTTTTAGTACTCAAGAAAAGGATGATTTCTACAATATTTATGTGTAATTTTACTTTATTGCACTAGATATGTATAATTTTTACAGAAATTTTGTGTAAATGTTTACTTAAAAATTTTGGAGTCTTATTTTACTCAAAATTTGAAGCGTATTTCTGTGAGTGATATAGGCTAAAGTAGTTTTAATATTGAATATTATCGTAATAAATTTGTTATAAAACTATGAAAGTCAATTTTCTTGTCTTTCCTGTTTCCTTTCACACTTATAACTTACGTTTGACTTACAAGGAGGGGAGTTTATAACAAAATCACTATTTTAGGTGAAATAACAGTAAAGATGGTTAAATTTGTAATAACTTGTTTACCATTTGGTAACTGTTCAAATTGACTCCAGTTCTATGCAGGGCATATGAAGCCACCCGTACTTAAATAAGTAACACACACAGGCTTTCTAATTTATGTAGCCTATGCCTCTTCTTTATCACGTAACAACACTCGCGGGACTGAAGTGTTCAATTCTTACTTAAATACTCATTGCTTCATTTTCAGTATGTAATATTTTAAATTTTTATTTATAATACATGATGATGGAAGGAGGTATAGCAGGTTGTTTGTCAGATTTAGTTCATGTTTCAAAACAACAATTATTTCCTTTGACCACTTTTCACGCCGGATTCTTGTTTACGAGGCAGTATTCAGGTCGGTATCTCTTGCGTGTAACTTTGAAAATAAAACAATGAAACGAAAATTAACATCACTTGAGTAGCAATTTTTGCTATCTAACTATTCTTAATGGTGATGTAGTATTAAGTTCACGGAACAAACAACAAGTCACGTGATTTCCTACCTCCCAGGTACGGCCACTGCAGATTTTATCCTCTCCGTGTTTCATATTGCATATTGTAAGCAGAATGTCTATAATGTACGCGGATATCACGGCGATACATGAGCGAACCGTTGGCGTACGTGTCTGTTGCATATGGAACTAGAGAGCTTAATCATCAGGCTGCGGTTTGGCACAAGTTTTACTCCAGTACAAGTGAATAAGTACTTGCCAAAAAGACCTATATTAATTTAATGATACATCCTGATTAAATTGTGTACAAAAATACTAAGAAAAAAAGCATTCTACTTTGTAATACCAGATGAGGTATCATGTTTTACGTAATTAATCTGTCATGCAAATGTGTCATGACCATAAATATATTGCATTCGAAATAGCATAAACATATACATATATGTGTTGATAAAAAGATTAAATTTGGATGTATCCAGTACATTTCTTCCATAACAGCTAAACCATTCGTCTAGAATGACACAACTTTTTGCAGTAAGCCTGCGATTTGAATTTCACTCTTTGAGAAAAGGGTCTCAGACATAAGAAGCGGTGTTAAGTTACATTTTTCGTAACCACTTCTATAGGCAAATACTAGCTCGTAGCTTAGACGTGGAATGCGGCACGCAGAGGTCAACGAGTAGCATCGTTCTAATCATAGGGATTAAAATGGTTTCATAGGGGTGGTTGAAACCGATGAAAGGACAGGTGTCGAAGGGAACTACCAAGAATGTGACGTCGAATGAAAGAATGAACACTGCCGACCCTCCATGTATGTACAGGTTGACGGATAACCTTATTTTCTTTCATACCGGACAGTGTATGGATACATATTATCCTTGTCAAATAATTTCCTTTAATTTAAACAAAATTCCTACAAACTTTACATTCATTGAGCTAGATACTTCTTTATATGTTTGCCAATAGCCACCTTGATCAAATTATTGACAGCTCGCAGGCCTTTCTCTGCTGATATATTTTAATCTCAAATTTTTCTGTCTAAGGTTTGTCGGCCAACAGTTTGCTTTTAATATTATTTTATTTCTCCCATGAAGAGTCATACTCACTTCCTTTTCTTCTATCACCCTTTAACTACTTATCAAAGTAGTAAAGAGCTGTTAAACAACAACAAAACTGGATTTCGACAGATTTTGCCGGGCAGAGATTTAATTCTCTGCAATCTGGCCATATTGGTGTATTCTATTTTTGTAAATAAATCGTCCGTTATTCCATCTACATTACCAAATTAGAAAACGATCTAATAAACTACATCATAATGTATTTTATCATTCATTCTTTCATAGATTCATTTGTTCATGTAATCATTTTTACATTCCATTATTCATAAATATATCCATTCATAGCTTTATTCTTGCACATATTAATTCGTTTATTTATTTGTTGACACAATTAGTAGCTGATTCATTTATCCTGATCA
>WURT03033407.1:16059-34202 GCA_009936505.3 Holothuria glaberrima
TCACTCATTAATCCATCCATCCATTCGTTCATTCATATTTGCATTCATCCATTTTGATCTCATTCATTATTTAAAGCAACCCATGATATGTTTCTCTCGAAAAAAAAAACATGAAAGTAATCAAACTTTTATCACATATTACTGCTACAATCTTTTTCTTTAAAAGGTGGTATGCGCAAGTTACACAAAATATAAAGCTTTCAAAACTGCTGTTCTCCAAAATCTTTTACAATGAAGTTTTTGTTGAGCTCATATTAAACTTCATCAAGTAAGGCAGTGTATTGACTTTTTCCTATAGATCTAAGATAATTATCCCTACCCAGAAATTTTAGCACTTCAAATTTTCTGATCTGGTTAACACATTCACAACAAATCACCTTTCATTCTTAACATAGCATTAGAATAGCGTCATAGGCACAAACCATATGTAATATTCAAGTGACCACGTGTTAATAAAGGTGGCTTATAATAACTGCTCATGACTAACCAAAATGTTCGTTTCTACGAATTCTACACAGAATTAATTTTACATCCATCTTGCTATTAATTTTGTGTTCTGCAATGGTGTTCATAGTACTGTGTTATCCACTTAACAATTTTGTGATGATAAAGAAGGATGCTGCGGACCTACCCTAAAAGTTTCCTCTGCCAACACCAGGCGGCAGTGATGAAACTTGATCTCCATAAAATGGCGCAACTACTTAGCTCATTACTCTGGTTGCGTTTCCCTATGGAGATTTGAATTCTGAATTCGGAGATTTTTTTCTCCCCATTTTGACATTAAACGGCAGACAACTCTCCTTCTCAGGGAATTCCAGTGATTGACTCAAGTTAGTGAACCGACTTACCGGCGACCCCGTATATGGTTGAAGGTAAAAGCTGTCCAGATGCATGCATGCAGTGAATTACGTGATGTACATTTCATGGAAAGTTTAGAACGTGTTTGATCACAAAACGATGTAATGTAAGGAAATTCTTTCCTTATTTCATCTCGAAGAACCTTAACGAGACTGCAGATAGATCTAGTACCCCTTAGTATACTGTTTTTAGTCCACTGAGGACATTCTAGGAATTAGAGTCATGTATGAACACGAGACATGTGAATGGTGTGACATTATCCGATTATTTTAAATCTTGAATGGAAATGTTTTTGAGTTTAAAGTAAAAAAATATTTGGCCACAATCTGACTACAAAAAACCTGGAAATTTGTTACAATCATTTCATGGCTCCGTATGGCTTAAGTGAGCACAACATCTTTACGGACCAGCACGTTATCAATGTACTTGTCTAACTTGATATTTCACCCAATCCAGAAGAAAGTGTAATTCATTTATGGTGTGATGCATGAAACTTTTACTACAATGGCACAAGTATTAAGGGGTAGCCTATTTCATCAGCGATTTAAAAACTTCTGACTATATAGCTACTATCCTCAAAGTATTTGGTACCAGGAAACTGTAACCGCCCTGCTTTTATGTATTGTAAATATTACGCTCAAATTTATTTGCCGGTAGCTGTAACATAAGTCTTAGTAGAAAAAAATGTAAATATATCTCTCTTTCTACCCTGCGTTTTTCTTATATGCAAATGCAAATGACGTGATATGTAATTCACCCCCCCCCCATGAGATAATCAAAAATACACAATTTAAACAAAAGTAAAATTAATGTCTTGAGTATGGTTACATACACAGATACATTAATAGTAAAGCAAGTAGTTATTTCAAGCAAGGTCCTCCAGTTTTCTCCCATGATACTAAATCAAAAGTTGGCAGAGTGGTCATTTTTTACTAAGTAATGTCACCATTTTACGATACGGTGTATTGAACACTACCCTTTGATAATTTTTAAGGTCTTTTTAACAGACTTTAAAAATAAACATCTATATCCCTCAACGATAGGCTCAAAAGTATGAATTATTATGGATACCGTAGTACCAAGGATTTCATTTTTAAAATTTTCTTAAACCCATTTTAACTTGTAACTACAGCTTAAGAATAATCTCGGCAGTGTTATAAGAGTGTCGAGGAAAAAACTGAGTTTTGTGTTTAAAGGGCCTAGAGGGATAGGGCCTTACTTCAGTTTGGTGTATTTTATAATAACGTTTCGGTTGGTTCATATCTCTTAAAAAACTTTAAAATGCTGAATCATGATGATAATGATAGATTGGACTTATTTCTATAAATGGTATGAGAACCTTAAGATATAAAACACATCGGACAAAATACACAACTTAGAAAGAATATCCTTGAAATTTACACATTCTTATCAATTTCTTAGTCCTCATTTTAATTTTTCGTTTGGCGGCAAAATTTGAATGAGGGTTAAAGTACAAGCAGATGAATTTCTGAGCACAATTTTTATGACATGAATCGTGGGCTAAATTTTGTTTATTGTCTAGAATATTTACCCATAGGTACTCTGACTTGTATATAAGTTTCATGTGTGCACTGCACAAATAATTGTGTAACCTGTTTTCGATGACTTGTGCAAATAATGGCACAACCTTCTAGCGCTCTCTTAAAGGTGTTTTATGTCAGACTTCAGTGTTCCGGTGTTTTAAATTCTGTTGAACTTCAATAGTACTGGAAGAAATTCAACGCCTACTTTACTAAACAACAGGTATGCAGTTAGTCTGTGTACCCAAAAATCTGCACGTTAAAATTTATTTCGTTTGCAGTGAGCTCACAGCTAACAATTTACACATATGCAATGTATACAACCATAATACAACAAGACCGTTGACTAAGACTGTTTTGTGATGAAAGCTTGCATTACTTATTGCATAATCATGGTGTTAATCTTTCAGTAGGCTATTTTGATCAGTGTGTCGTATTAATCAAGCAACATTTCTTACCGTTTTAGCGTCATTATGTTGGGAAAGTCTTTCGAATTTTTACTATAGTTTTGTTACGGAAGGATGGACTATGTGCGTTGAGCATTGCTCCGAGATTCTATAAAGTCTATACAGTGTCTGTCTATGTAACTAAACCATTATGAAAATCTATATTCCATCTGTACAACAACATTACTAGGTAAGGGTTAACGATGGAAAGATGGTTTTTTTAAAAATACCATCAGCACAAATGAAAAAAAAAAACCTTGAAACTGCTAAAATGTATGCTACTCACCATCAGGAAATATGAAAAATGACATCTCTTTTAAGAATCGATCCCGGACATGGCTTCAACGAGGAATGTGCCGTTCTGTCCGGGCAACTGGCGTTCTGTGTGTGCTATGGCTAGTAATAAACATCGATATGCTGTATCGGCCAAGTATGCAATCTGTGCCGCGTTAAGTAGGAAACATGTACCAAACTGAGAGCGTTATTACTTTATATTTCCTTCCTCCTTTCCAGAGGTTAATATTTCCTTTCTGACCTATTAACGTCTAGCTCCATTCGTCTATTTAAATCTTTCTTAATCAATTTACTTTGAGTCGACCCGCGCACTGATCCACTGACCATGTGTGTATAGGCCTATAGTGAGTTTATGAACAACGCTCCACAGTAAGCCGGGCGATACAAGGCCTACATTACATGTTGCAAACAGCAAAACATCCAGTAACAGAGTTTACCAATCCATGTATCCGGTAGAAAATATTTATGTTTGTTGAAAATAAAGAGAAATGCACCAACGAGTTTTCCTTTACCGCCAAGTCGATGCATTGCGGGATATACAAAGAACTGAACATTTTATGTTCCACGTAAGCCGGATATTTGCAGTTGAGCGTTCATTTCTCACACAGGCATATTGTATATACTTGATGACAATAATAGTCCGCTCAATTACATATTGCAAGATGTATATACTACTGCGAAATAGAGCTACTGAGACACGAACGAGTATCTATAAATATGTAAAAGAAAACCTGCCGACAGGGCCTTGGCAAAATTCTGATCTATTGTAGCAAATGTGTGCCTCCTACTCTGTGAGCTAACTCGTCTCACTGCTTTTGTGAGGCTGGCAAGGGAGTTGTAAAATAGTGAATATGAAAAAAAAAGACGAAAACCCTCGAAGACCTAGGGAAGTCATCCTAGCGTGAAAAGCCTAGTGCATTGAACCTCAGTCCCGAGGGAGACTTGAGTTCACGGCCACCAAACTCCGCCTATCGTCAAACAGCATACCATCTCGATGGTTAACAAACGAGATTCCCCTTTGTGCTCGTTTATCCTTGGACGTGTGTAACGGTGTCACATGACGTATTGCCTATGAATATAAGTATATCCATGCAGTCTTATGATAATGTTTATGTCATGAGAAAATAGGATAAAAGGGAGAATCAAGGGGAAACGGTAAGTCTCTCATAAAACATTAAGCCGCTTTGAATGGCTGGCAGGGTAAAAATCGAAAGAAGAGCGGTTGGTAATGGGTGGCCGATGGCACCGACGACGTAAAGAAGGCAACCGAATACTTCATTCTGGAATCAGACATATCAATATGGACAGGATATAATTTAATCTGACCGATTTTATGGAGCTATGCAATTTGTTAGGTCCGCGTAGTTGTCAATGTTGGCAAGCCGTTGTGTGAACGCTTCAGTTTTTAGATTCAATGTTGTTTGCTGATGTGTTGATTACGTCGAGGTTATATTGTGATACTGCTAAAAAATGTACAATTATATTGTTGGGACACGTTGGTATTGAAAGTAAAATTTTAACTGAGAGTCTCCTTCGGGATTTAGGAAGGGGTAGCGGAAAGTGCAATCGTGGATTGGAGCAAGGAGCTGTCAGTAGACAGATTGATATTTGTCGTATTGATGAGCAAGCATGCAGTTACATTGACTTAAGTTTAGCTCAGGTTAAGGAACATAATGTACTGCAATATGGTAGCAGCCTTTAACCGATAATTACATGTCACGTGTCAACGTTGCACACAGGCTCAAACACACACACACACACACATATATATATATATATATATATATATATATATATATGCGTGTGTGTGATGCAACTGCTTGTTCAATATCAATGTGTTCTCCAATCAACTATCGCCGTGCCTCAAGGCTTCGGTTGTTGCAAGGGGCTTCAAAAAAGTCCATTAAGAGGACGAAACGCCTTTTGGGACTGAAAGAACTAGACTGATCAGCTTTTGTTTACCTGTATAAAGCCATCCAAGAGATTTCTTGCTTGAACTACAGCAGGGACTGTATGTCAGATTCTTGTAACGTCCTGTGTTTTCTAGAGGTCGTAACTCCTTTGGGCAGGACCGGATTCACCCAATAATCTGGGCAACCTGTTCGTTAGGGGTCCCCGATATTTGACTTTCAGGAGGGACCCGAATATTTCCATAAACGAGTAACCTTTTTTTTTATTTCGCTTTCACATCTGCTTCTGAGATCTGAACAGAGTTGTTGACTCGAGTCATGAATTGCGACTTGAGTCGACTCAAGTCCCATTTTTTTGACTTGTGACTTGACTTTGACTTGAAGGGAACTTGATTTGCGACTTGACTTGAGGAATTTGAAAAAAGAATGACTTGTGACTTGACTTGACTTGAACATATTTGACTCGAGTCGTCGACATTGGAAATCATCATAATTTTTAAGCTTTATTAATTATTCATACTCTCATGCAAAATCTTTCCGCTATTTACTCCAGAAATGGAAGATCCGCATCCTTTACAACATCGTAATATATCGATAGCGCACATTAACTGTGCGTGTACACGTATTATGCCTCATTCAATTCCGTGGAAAATAGAGTGACACTCTCCGCCAAGTGGTTCCACGGTTCCGATGCAACTGTAGCACTAGCATACAGGACCGGATTTACGAATGTGGGGGCCCTGGGCACGAACCTATGTGGGGCCCTCGGACAGTTATTTGGCTCTTTGAAAAAATAACTGATATGATAGATTGGGCTATACGCGTAAACTTACAATTTCAACGGCTGGGCGTTTATATACAAACCATAAATGTTCAACAATTTTAGGCTATAAGCTAGATGTATCATCGAGGTGGCTAATCCGAGAATTGCCTGAAAAGAGAGGGGGATCTGAGATTTTCAAGAGCTACTGATGCAGGGTAGTGGTCTGAGGGTGAAGTTTTTATTTTATTTTATTTTTTTTTTCAGAAAAAACTCAAGGTGCAACTTGGTGCATTTTAGCTGTTGGAATTAATTACTTTGTAGTACGAAACCGTAATGAAAGTAACAAAAATAACTGAAACTAAGCTGGACCTAGCCATAAGGCGTTTGGGACGATTTTATTTCAGAAAAAAATACCCGAATTTTCAGACCTTGCTCAGATGTCATGTTGAGTAAAGTGATGCAAAACATAGTGAGATGGGGGAGGGATTTGTCGAGAAGGATGATAGCGTGGGGGGGGGGGTAAACTCTCTGACCAATTGGTATAAGAATTCAGGCGTGGATCTAGGGTTGGACAAAGAGGGACACCTTTGGGACTTCGATAAGCAACTTGGAGAACAGTACGTAAAAGGAGCGCCACCGATGGCTGGCGCGAAGCGCTTTAGAAAATTTTGGATGAAAACACCTAGATCATGAGAATTGACACTTTCCAGGCACTATTTGCCTGAGTATTGAACGACATCACATGCATGTATATTATTGATTTTTCTTCTCGGTAGGTCAATATAGGGGTTCATGTGTCCCCATGGTTGAGCCCCTAGCACTATTAACCCGAACAGCTAACTGCATGCTCGAGGAGCTTGCGAAAATTTTCTGTCTTTTTGTTTGTTTATAAAAGACATTTGAGCTTCAACATCGAGGAAGTTTATACTGGTTAGGACTACAATTTCACGATTAGGATAATTCATAAAGAATACAAATATTGACTTTTTTCTCCATTGTACAAACAACGCGTCTGAAACCTGAGACCACGGCATTCTGAATAAAGCCAAGGTTTTCTCCGTTTTCAACGATGTTCAGTAGCGACAGTCATTTACGACCAATAGAACTTCCTGTTGGAATTGCATGTGTTTTTTGTGAACACAATATGTTTGACTCTCAGGCACACCAAGTTCGTTCTTTTCAGTGACGGAGGGGGGGGGGGTAACTAATTGACAGGGTGTCTTACCCGGATAGGGCGCATGAAATTCCAACTACCAAATTAGTGATACCTGGCTGGAGTGAAAACGGAAATTCGGCCAAACTAATTCATTCGTGTGAAAATATCGATATTTCGAGCTCTACAATAACTATTTTTCTTTCGGTTTCATTCGGCTAATTTTCTGCCAGTATATTTAGTGCTCGAAAATTTTAGCGATGTAGTTTTGCACTATTTCCTCGATGAAACCAAAAGTTAACTAATTTATGAGCAATCTGAGAACAGTTCTCACTCCTTCAAATGTGTCTCTCTTCACACCCTCCCAACAATGCTCAACGTGGGGCTCTATTGTGAGGATGTATAAATTTAAGCTGGACGGCGTCTCCTGATGACCCTAAAATATGATAACCTAGTTTGTGAGGGCCCCTTTAGTGTGGGGCCCCTGGGCACGTGCCCCGCTGGCCCATGCTCAAATCCGGCCCAGTTAGCATGAAGATTCACGAGTAACCCTTCACAAGTCGTGTTACTCTGATATTGACAGAAGAATGCAACGCACGTACATCATAGGCCAATGTCGTATTTACCAAATTTGGCCGTATTCTGTTGCCTGAATAAATATTTGTGTTCTATTATCCTATAATTTTGTTGATCAAAAAGCCTTAGAGATTGCTCTGCTGCACTTCAATGTCAAATATGTCATTCATCAAGTTAGGCGCTAGTGGAATTTATCCTGCATCATTATAAATTCATGCGATTTCACATAACATGACTTGTGATCGACTTGGGAAGAAATGACTTGCGACTTGACTTGACTTGAAGAAATTTGACTTGTGACTTGACTTGACTTGACTTGACCGAAAAATAAATAACTTGTGACTTGACTTGCAAAAAAATGAAGTGACTTGTGACTTGATTTGACTTGCAAAAAATGAAGTGACTTGTGACTTGACTTGACTTGCAAGAAAATGAATGACTTGTGACTTGACTTGACTTGATTTGGTGATGAATGACTTGTGACTTGACTTGACTTGAAGAAAAATGGCTTGTCAACATCTCTGGATCTGAATGAGGTAGAACAGAACTCCTGCCCTAGCTGCCTAGTCTTAATTCTCTAACCAGCCGTAACTGTTTTATGGTAGGAAAGGTCGTAAATTTGAGATTACTGGAAAGATGAATCAAGGAAGCTAGCTGTTCCTGCAGTCATGTCAAGTGGGAAATGATTAATGGTAAACTCGTCGTATGTTATACTTTTTACTAACGCTGCCGCATGGACTGTCCTATAAAGGAGTGTTCGTGTTTCTGCATATTCATATGCACTGTATTATTGACATTGCTTCAATTTACAGGATCTAATCGTGTTATTTTTGAGGCCTTATTAAAATACTCGAAAGGTGGTAATTATATTTGCAGTTAAGCAACTTGGAAGGTCCATTTTCGACGACAGTGGAGCTACTTTATGCCCAAAATTTTCCTAACGCTACGCCCTTACTTATAGTGGCGCTTCTCTTAATAGATTAGTAATTCTCAGTCGGGCCCCAAAACTCAAGTTTGAGTCAATTGAGGGGGAATGAGGATAGGTGTGATTGTGTTAGGATACTGGATTCCGATCGATCAAAGTCCTCGTCTTTATTTTTGTCTTGTTCATATTGACACGCACACGATCTTTCGGTCAACATGTCGTCACTTGGCACTTTAAATAGTGCCATTGCCCATGAAATGGTTTTTGAGTACTTATTTTATATTCCATAAGCAAGACAATCACATAGAACAGTCCTATTTCAACGTTTTCTGAGAGTAGGACCCCACACCTTACGTCTTTGCCATTTTAAATAATATGTGATTTAATTAAACTTGCAAGTATATACCAAAGTCCATGCCGGTATAGTAGGTAGGCAAGGTGTTGACGAGAAGTGAGATAGCTTCCGTAGGGTGAGATTTTGCTATATATGTTAATGAATGTTAAGAAACGGAAAATGTTGGTCTAATAACATTTCTAGGGGCAAACTTTTCCTTAAGACCGCCTTTTGTACTTTTGAATGATAGGCCTGCGAAAATTGAAGGGCGGTCACACTATGTGATGATATACGATTTCATAAACTGTTTCTTTGTGTGGGCCTAATTATCGGATTGCCACATCTCAGAAATAGGCATCAAACAGGCTTTTTTCAATATTTTATGGGAGGACACCCAACTCTCCTCCAGGGCTTCTTGCTTTTGATCTTCATTCTCACAAAGTACTGAAGCAAATAGCCTCAACTACTTTTTCAAAATCGTGGATACGCACCCAAAAGTTACATAACGGTTAAGGAATTGAAGTTTTGCCTTCATTATAAGCAGGGAAAGGAAAAATAGCCTACATCGTACTTTTCGTCGATATATTTGGGGGAAAATGTGAAAAAGTTAATCAACAAAGTATGAAATGCAAAAGAAAAGGTTGAGAACCCCTGGCGTTCTATACTTTCGATGCATTAGGTATCTATCCATTTGCTAGAAAACTCCCTTAACCATTCTCACCTACTGACCGAATCTCCTACTTACGACTGAACGTTTTCTGTTAATTTTTTGATAACTGCACATTTCATTTGAAACTTTTTGTACGATTAACATGGCTATTGCAGGCAATGGTCCTGCCTCGAAGACAAAATTTCCAGCAGCCCGGTAAAGATTTTCTTGAGCATACATAGGCCTACATCATATGCTGTGACTACCATCGGAATACCCAAGCCGACTTCTCAATCTTCTTATTGACGAAACGATTAGGGAGCTTGCGCCAAAGGTCAAAAGATCAAATTCAGTGAACGCGCTTGTTGTTCTGGAGGACACCGCACCACATTGAAGTGGTACATCACATGCCACAGCGTCCGCGTTTGCTGCTTGTCCTCCAGAACGCGCCTTGCGCTAGCTGACTTTTGCACGCGTGAAACATCCCTATACAACCTGCTGGTACAACCGCTAGTTGCATTTACTACGAATTGGGACTTGCCGTAACCACCTTTCATGGATTTCTGTACCGATGTCATGAATTTTGTATATCTTCGATTTCCTGTTTAACACATTGCAAATCAAATGCAGCACAGATCTTATGTTAATGGCAAAGTTCTATTTTATCCCTTCACAAAATCTAATTGAACAAAACGCGTCTGGATTTTTCCATTTGAGAGGAGAGGTTTGGTGCAGATTAGTTTGTAAATCGTGAAAGATAGAAAAGTCTATATGCAATTAAAAGGCCAGGGAAGTGCTACTTCCGGTAATCTGCTGGCATCGCTATTTTTGCTGAAATGTTCTTTGTAGGCTACACTCCTTACGATGGTGGCTCTCCGCTCAGATAGTGCCACGTATTAGTCCCACCCTGCAAATCATGTCACCAAAAATGACACTTTAAAGTCCCTCACATGATAGGCTACGGGGCTCACTGGGCCTAAATCCGGCGATGCCTTTGGGAGTTCGTTTCAGATTTTCGTCTGCAGTGTGAGATAACCCTCAGGATTTTTCTCATAAACACACCACTTGTTAATTTTTTATGTATGAAGTTAATTTTGGAATGAAACACCACTCCCATTATGACAGGGATTTAAGGTTAAATGCTCAGTAGCAAACAGTGGGACCAAGTTACAGGCGCGTAGCCACGGGGGGGGGGGGTTGAAATCCCCCATGGCCCAAGCTTGAAAAAAATAACGGCCAAAAAAAAAACACATGGTCACTATAAACTTTATTACGTTTGAGGCACAAACATTGCACCATTTTGCATCTGGAGACCTAAAAAAGCCGTTCTTCTCCAAAGGAGGAGGGGGACACCCTCCCCCATGTCGCACTCCACAGCCCTCCCCCATGACCCAAGACGTGACAATCCTGGCTACGCGTCTGCCAAGTCAAGTGCTCGTGGAATAATCCTTAAACCAAACTTTTTCAGCCTGAGCTGACTGCAAATCCTGCACACCGGGACATAAAATAAACATACCCACACTTATTCAGCAAAGGTAAGCAGCAACCAAAAACATCAATACCCCTCTTTGTGTATCCAATCATTTACAATTCGGACCGTGAATACGGCACTACAAATGTAGATGCCATCTAATGACTTGTTTCCAAACCGAAAGCATGCAGTAAAAATTATATTTCCACGTCAGAATCAGGGTACAGAAAAGACAGCAAACCTCACTGCCTGAGGGCCTTGTTGGGTCTGGTAGGAGATCGCTGTAAACACGAGTAATATTCTTGAGCCTGCTTCAGTTGGGTACTTGGAAGATCTAATATAGAGCACCTTGCAAGAGTAATGATACCCTCTCCTCGGCTATGGACCTGAATTTACTGTAAGATCTTTGGACAAATTTAACCATCATGCACGTGGTATTCGTTTTGGTGGAGGAACTACTTGAGTCGACAAGTTTGTTGGCCCTTGTATGGATGGATTAGGCAATTCAGTCAACTGAACTATTTCCTATGTAAAACATTCTTGAGTCCAAAGATTGTCGTAATGGGTGATTAAATTTCATACTTTCCTTTTTAACGAGTCGAACGAACCATCCTTTTGTCTGATTAGGGTACTGAACTTGTAAGTATTGACCAACCGCAATACAGACATTTTCACGCTTCACTTGCTTTGTTTCAGTTTGAAATTTGTTTGAGCAATCACTCTTCGAACCATATGTGTCACGGTTGCCCTACGTTCACATTAGATAACGTGTGCATTATCACATGAAGATAAATTATCGAACGGTATTCAAAGACTCCATTTGAACGACGTTGTGGGTTGCCTGGATCTCGGACCTCCGTTGAGTCGAGTAATCAACAAGACTAGACCAAATAAGACCATGATGTCGTAAACAGATTACGCTTAAAGGGAAAATGCAGTCCCCCAGTTTGAATGAGTGTGTCCCTTCATCCTAGTTCAGGATTGGCTCTCATCGATCATGTGACAATATATTTGTTACTCATCTGATAAATTCATGCAGAAAACTCCTCGGTTTACCTTCAATATTTAATATTTACATATAGAAACATAAAGAAAGATACTTGTGAGCAAAATAAGAGGAGATCTGTAAGATTTAGCAAACTTTTGAAAATAAATTTGGGGCGACTGCCATCTCCCTTTAATTCTGCATGTAAGCTTTCGCAAAATTTTGATTACGTGAATTTCTTCAAATACACGTTTACTATAAACAAACAAAAAAAAACCTGTGGAAGTCCACTGACAATTGATGACGTGTGCGTGATCTTGATGACTTGTTTGCTGCTCCATGTGAATGCAACTGTAATCTCAATAGCGAGAAATCGCAGAAGATTTGGGGGGTTTTTCAAGATGACTTTTTTCCCATATAGACACAGGATAAGACATTATAATCGCGTCAGTTGAATTTTTCGAGTGAGGGGTAGGGTTGTTATTAAATCTAGGTGTATAATGATGCGGTCTAGGATTGAAACCAACATTTGAGTAAAAATCAGTTTCATCTGCGTGATTTTTGTACAGCTTATGAATAATTTAGTATTACAGATGAACCATGCCCCGTTAAACATATTCTTTATCAGTTGTTACCATCCTAGTGAAATTCGACTTGAAGTGAGACGTCCATTCAGCCTGGAAGCTGTTTAAGTAATCATAGCGAAGTGTTCCTTTCTTTGGAATCATTATAATGTTTGGTGGGGTAGGGCCTTGCTAGTGCAGTGTATAGTTTGGAAGGCTTTTGGTCGGTCTGGGGGACCCTTAACTTTGCACAGGGTGCCATGTAGGCTATTTCATCAGAAGCCAAGTTTGGAGACCTAGTACAGTACTTATGATCTTCCATCCCCCACCCCCACCCCAAACGTATCACTGAAAAGTCACCATTAGATTTCAAATAATCAAATAACCGAATACAACTTTGCCTCGCAGCAGCCCTTTTCTGCGGTTAGACCAAGAACAAGATATAATTGTTGTTGTTAATATTATCATTTTCTAATAGGCCCACCACCTCTCTTCTCAGACTCGAATACCATAGCCGAGGTATCAAATTGCAAAATGATGAACAACTTGGAAGCCTGCACGCTGGCCTACACTATGCGAGATCCTGTGTCAGATCCGGAGATGTGAACCACCACTGAGAGAGGGGCGATGACTCTGTTCTGCGAATTTAGTGTCAATATAGCCAACCATGTTTTCAGACCGTAATACACCGATATCTAAACGCCCCACAATATATCGTGCACTCAGTAAGTGGTGGCGTACATCTGAGGTACACATGCTACAAAAACTTCTATCAGCTTCTATAGAGAGGTATCAACATTGTACATCGGAGACGTGATCATATGTCAGTTTACTCTCCGTTTATTAAATCGATAGCCCACCAGATTGTTTCTTTTGAAAACGTTTCGTTTTCACTGATTTAAAAAATTGTCCCCCCTCCCCACTCCTTTCTTAAACCTTTATCTAAGTGTAATACTGCAACGTGACAAATACCGTTACAATACAAAGGGAGCTGGAAGACAGCTTCCTGTAATACCTTAGAGCGGTCCTCTGCCTGTTTGTCATTTTTAATAGGATTTCAGACAATTTTTCATGTTCCACTCTAAAGATTTTGCTCCAAATATGCCTTCTTCATTTTGTCCAGTGCAAATGTTACATCTGCAAACACGTGACTGCCATCATTGTTTATCTTTTCAACAATACTAGCTTTTACGTTGTCTGCGTCTCAGTCTACGCCTACTTCGTTTACTCATTCAAAGACCAACCATCGCTTAAAACGCACCCCTGGATTGATTTTACAACTTAACAAATACCCCCAAAAATGTAGTTCAATACGTGACCGACAGTTCACCAGCTCTACAAGTCGAGAGTACCATCTTTGCATTCTATTTGCCCGCGGCCTCCCGGTTGAAGGTACTGGAAATCCCATTTGTCTGCGCTCTTTTGCACCCTTGACCTGTAACTCCGGCCACAACCTCCTAGGGTCAGACGGTCCGGATTTGGAAGTAAGCCTTTTTCCTTATGGACAAATCATTTAGTTATATTTAGCCTCATTGCCTACCACTTTTGGCTCAGTCTGTATAAGAGCAGTACCGTACGATAAATATGTTCAATAGCGTATTACCAGTTAAGAGTGGCAGCTCCCAGTTAGGTTATTACTATGCACTGCAGTATTTACAAGGATATGAGTGCTGCTTCGCACCGGGACTCGCAATCAAAGACGACGGATTTAGTGTGGAATTTAATTGGTGGCGCTTTCGCAGTCAAGTCCCTGTGGCGGATGTGTTAGGGGACTACACATCAAAGGACGCGTAGTAACATATAGACAGAAACTGGAAGTAAATTTAGACTTTCGGAGGTCAACTAGTTGTATGTTTTCAGGGATGTTAATGCACTTCAGCTTGAGCAAGATGTATCCTACCTCAGTTTATAGACAGTACGTAAGAAACAGCTTATTGCAAGTTCCCAAGTTGCAGACCATCGCAATGAGTTATCGAAGCTATAATCTTTTTAAAGGGTATGCCTGCAAAACAAAAGTTAATTCTCACTCAAAATGCTGGCTTTACCAGGCGAAACTGGTTTTCAATAAGACGGTAATGCCGGTTACGCAGGCTGCCCTTTCACCTGGAAGCGATCCCCTCCCTCCCCCATGGCCGAGTGTAGTCCTCTATCCCCCTCCCCGCCCCTTTATATCCAGTGTAGATAGAATTATTGACGACGAAAGTATACAATGAACAAGACAATAATCAAGGTAAACTACTACTTACAAATGCTCACTCAAAATGCTGGCTTTACAAGGCAACACTGATTTTTAAAAAAAGACGGTACTGCTGGCTACGCAGGCTACCTTTTCACCTAAGCCTATCCCTCCCCCAGGGCCTACTGCGTTCCTCCCTCCCCTTCCCTCCTCGCCCGCTTTATAACCAATGTAGCCTAGTATAGCATTGACGACGAACGTATGTAATGAACAAGAATAGCCAAGGTAAACGACCATTTTAAGAAAATTGAGCTAAGGAACCCTGAATTACTTGAAACTACACTTAAATTAAGTTGAAAGTTCATAATTGTTTAGTGTTTCACATTGTGTTGGACCAAAATGGAGTAACACCAAAGCGGTGTTGCAGTTTCTTTCCTTCACTCTTTAGGTTCCCAGCGGACATCGTAAAGCTCTCTCATAAGATTTAACTTTGATGTGTATGAGGGCCCTTCAGGCATAGGGCGATCTGTGACAGTTTATTCGGACAAAATTTATCATTGATTGCGTAGTGTTGTCGAATTTGTCTCAAGTGAGGGATTTTTAAGTAATATCGGATACGTCTCTTTACGAAACCTGGATAATAAAGTCGAGGTATAGTCTTGTAACCTGCAGAGTAAAGGTAAGGTTTGGTCACCATACATTTCTGGTATTCTACTGTTCATGGAGACATCGCACAACTGCCAGCTTTATACGTATATACATTGATAAGAAGTACTAACCTGAAAAAATCCCAGACTCGGGGAAGGAAGGTACACAGGGGCAAAACATTTATCCCTTCAAGGTCTAAGATTGGTGAGCCTGACCTGTCAATGTTTCCGAGAAATGTCGAGAAAAGTCTTTCTAGGGTCGTTACAATAAAGACAAAAAGACATCATTTCTGATCGGGTCAACTTCATCTTTTCTTTCGATGTTTGGAATTGCTTCTGTTTTCTTTTTCTTTTCTTTTGGCCAGTTGACGAAATTGTCAACTTCTTTTGAAAGAAAAATCTGGCGGGCTATCTTTTACTTCAGGCGAAAAAACTTGGACTATTCCCAAAAGAAGTTACGACCATCAAATATCATTTTTTTGTCGAAACGTGCTACATTTTCTTTTTAAAAAATCACCGAACGCCCAAGGCAGAAAACAGCAACATATATCAAGGCCTAGGCTAACTGAGCCAAATTTTGCCTTAGTACTGTATAGGTACCCTACCAATCAGGTTTGTCAAGAGGTCATATCCCACCCCACTTGTATTTTTCAGTCTCTTTGAAACTGAAGGTAACTTAATGCAAAACTTTTATAAAATATGCATATTTTCGCGGAATTAAAGGGTAAAAGATTAAGAGGAGAAGCAAACGGCTTCGTATCATAAAAAAGAAATTCCCTAAAGAAAATAGAAAAAATTGAATAAAAAGATTAAACAAAATATAAATTGCGCAAAGACGTCATTGTTCGATATTGATTATCCTGCGAGACCATTCTTATGTTACTACCAGAAGTTACGTGCGAGACAGAAATCTTAGTAGTGGTACTACTGAGGAGGCAAACGGAAGTAAAAGAATTCTCAAAGTGAAAAACTAGTACCGGTAACCTATCTCCATGCCGCATTAAATAAAAAATAATTACCTGAGTGGGGCAAAGAGGTTCAGTGCAAACTCAACTTTGCAGAACATTAGTTACCCTTTCTTTAATCCACCTTTCCTACGCCCCTTTTCCTGCCTCAGTTCACCTTTAATATTCTCCTGTCGAATCAGATGAGGGTTATTTCAATACCTCCATGATTATTTCATGGAATAAGATTCACCGCATGTTATTGTATGGTAAATGCATGCAAATCATCATACGAGTTCACAGATATTCTTCCTTACTTCCCCCATCCCCTTCTCTGTTTAACGCCTCCCACTCGTATTTCTGAGTGACAAGGAAAATAACTAGGAATGCACTGTAGTATTACACGCGCCTATAGATTGACAAAAATTTAACAAAAAATAACCGGAGATATTCCGTGTGATTTTAGTATGGTAGGCCTCTGGGGCCTCATATGTTTTACATATCATTTTCTCGAAAACGTTAACGTATGCTTTTTTATGTGTCCGTTGAATCTTGGATTGACACTAGGCAGATATTTACATCGGATATCACCAGGTAGAGGCAAATCACCTCTAAGATCTTGGTTTGGTACTAATTTTAGCAAACTGGTCTTTTACTTCTGAAGGCGATTTGCTAAATCATATGCAGAAAGTCGGAAAAACCGCTCGATCGAACTCACCAACGTATAACTCTGCATAATGTCGAATTAGTAAATAATTGAGCAGGACGATGCATTTATTATTATTAAAACTTCGTGGTGACTGTGAAACTCTCAGCGGGCAGCCCCCGGGGACTTTGTCGGTCACGTCGCCGACGAGTCAAGAGCCTCATTCGACTGCCGTTATTCAACTGAAATGGCACTGAACACGAGGAAATTGTGGATTTTATGATTGATTTTAATTGATGACAAGATCCTTCGAAAGCCTCAACGACAGCTTTTGGCAAACATGAGTGTAGCTTGTTGCCATACTTCTCTAGATATTGTGGTTCTCGGCAACTAGTACATGTATTCCGAAGCCTCTCGTGATAACCTGAAACGGCGTAAAGAGACGACACCATTGAAACACTTGAGATTTGAATGGAGGTTACGGTATATAGAAGCCTTTAGAGAGTTAGCAGAGCCGCGACTCTGTCTCAGACAATTTCTCCTCTGAGCATAGTTTTCGAAATTGGTTTTTAATTTTTCAAACATTTTAAGTGTTTCACCGTAAAGTCAGATTAATTTAGATTAAACATGTATTCCGTTTTGAATTAACTTTATCTTTCACAAAAAGCTGTTTTGAGACACGACAATGTACGATTCTTGAAGGAATAGGTATAGGGCGGCCGTAAACGCGTCGACTGTGCGTCTGTTTTAATGCAATGCGTTGGCACTGATGCGCTAATTGATCAGGCCTTGACAAACGAGCACGTTGCACATACTTTGAGAATAGCGTTATCTGAATGGATGCCATCGAGGAATGAAAGACCAGGTAACATAAATTGTTACAAATAATTGACCATGGTCGCATGTTCGTTAAGGAATTGCCCTATCCCATTTTTCTTGAACACACTTCTACATTCGCCAACTCCTGTCTAAATCATCATTTTGGGCTGTATGGATAAGCGTTTAGAGCATTGGGGCAAATAGTTATGCTAGTTCGGGCATTTTGACAATGAAGCGTCTCATGTTTCATCCGTTGGCAACCTTAAAACGTGTATATCTTCTCAATTGTAACCATCAACTTAAATGGAGCTACTACCTGGACCCCATTGTGTCAACGTCTTTGCCGACCTGTTGAATTGTGTAGCAATTCAAGTTGAAACTTGGTATGTGTAAATGGTTTACCCAAATATGAAAGCTTTCAGGCGCTTTTGTCATAGAATACC
>WURT03033408.1:0-15143 GCA_009936505.3 Holothuria glaberrima
ATTACTGCAAATTTTTGACATTTCTTACAGAAGAGACGAATAACGGGTTTTCGTGCTTCGAAAGTGGGGGGGGGCTAAAGCATACTTCAGCCCCCCACAAATTTCGCTGGGGGCTGTCGCCCCCAGCCCCCCTTCCTACGCCCTTTTTTGAAACCGTATTTAAACTTTACTTTTTTTTTTATCTAGTTGACACTATATAACACATTCGTGTTGACGTGTCGTTAAATCTGATCTAACTAACCCATTATACTATTGTCTAAGTAAAGATCATGTTACCAACTCAATGAGGCCGTTGCAAATGAAGGAAGGGTGAATGCATTTTCTGTGGAAGATTTTTAATGTGTAAGTCAATTGTTTTTTACCTCACTACTTCACCTGCAATGTACGCCCGTTGGCAAAACTGGGAAAGTAACAACTAACAATTTTATGGGATTTGTCATGTTTACAGTGACATAATGGATGTATCGATTGGATCTATTTCTTCAAAAAAGCTTTATTTATCCCTTAATAACTCCGTTTAATTATATTTCTTTGAGTTACAGTCAAACTTTGCATGGTAGCATTATAACTAACGAACCTCCTTCAATGCAAAAATAAATCAGTCAAAAACATTGTTGAAATTAGGAACATTATTTTGACTTATTCTAACAGTAATAATTCTCCCAACTAAGTTAAACCCCAGCCTGAGTCAACGACTCTATGACTCGAGTCAACGACTCCATAGGCGCAGGAAGCTGTTCGAGACTCAGGGCTGAACCTTGTTTCGGATCGCCGTCCTGGGGGAGGGGTCTAAGGGAAGGAGGGGGACCTCTCCACTTTGGAAAATTTTTGGATATTTGAGGGACCTTAGATGCAATTTGGTGAATCAGTTTCGAAAAATTTGAAGGTAAATTACTGCAAATTTTTGACATAGTTTACAGAAAATTTTTGACAATTTTTTTGGAAAGTTTTTGGATATTTGAGGGACCTTAGATGCAATTTCTTGCATCATTTTCGAAAAATTTTAAGGTAAATTACTGCAAATTTTTGACATATTTTACAGGACATTTTTGGAAAATTTTTTGATATTTCAGGGACCTTAGATGCAATTTGGTGCATCATTTTTGGACAAATTTGAAGGTAAATTACTGCGAATTTTTTACATTTTTTACAGGAAATTTTTGACAAGGTTTTTGGAAAATTTTTGGTTATTTGAGGGACCTTAGATGGAATTTGGTGCATCATTTTGGACAAATTTTAAAGACAAATATTCGTCATCCCAATGTATATTTCTAGTGTGGTGTTATTAAATTCTCAGTTGGTGACTGCTTTAGGTCTGACATCAAAGTTCGAAAATTTGAAAATTTGAAAATTCAAAAGATGTAGAGTAGCTCACATTCCACACAATGCAGAGAGAGAAAGAGAGTGTGTTTAGATTATACATTATGGCCTTTTATGCTCACCAGGACATGACCATAAGCAATAAAATAGGTTTGTGTCTGCACAAGGAGAAGCTTAACTTAGTTACGTGAGTAGCTACAAGTTGCATAGATAGGAGAATTGGAACTGTTTTGAATGATGAGAATTGCCCTTTAATGTAAATTACTGGAAATGTTTGACATTTTTTATAGAAAATTTTTCACAATCTTTTTGGAAAATTTTTGGATATTTGTGGGACCTTAGATGCAATTTGGTGCATCATTTTGGACACATTTTAAGGTAAATTACTGCAAAATTTTGATATTTTTACGGAAGAGACAAATAACGGGTTTTCGTCCTTGGAAAGTGGGGGGGGGGGGAGGTGAAGCATACTCCCGCCCCTCCACAATTTTTACTGGGGGCTGTCTCCCCCAGCCCAACGGCTCTATGACTCGAGTCAATGACTCTTTGACTTGAGTCACTAAAGTATACTTGCAGCAAAAGACAAAAGCTTGGTTGCAACTCCCAGTATGTTTCACGTGATGGCTTCCGACGGAACACTCATCATGTACTGGCAGACTGTGTACTGGCATCCTTCGTTGGTCTTTCACTTCCAGATCCCCATATGCATGCAGCCTTGATAACTATTGCTCGAGGTGTATTTTTTTTTATTGCGCACCCGGTGCAATCCATTATGTATTTTTCGAAGCCTTCTTGCTATCCAGTATTAAATACAATGATGACTTCAAATTCACTTCTCAAGCTTACTCAACTATAATGTGAAAATAAACCCCGAGAAAGATGTGTGACCCCCCATTCGTGTTAGGGTTGGACAATCTCTTCTTGACATTTGGCTACGAGCCTGTGTGCTTTTCAGTCCGAGTCAAGAATGAAACCATACATAACTAAAATAAAACCCTTCAAGGGAAATAGCTTTAGTTAGAAAAAAAGGTTTTACATTTGACTGACGATGCTGTCACGCAAAGTGTGGACATTAAGTTCAGCTATGACCCAACGTTTTCATGAACCTGTTTTATAAGGAAATATGCATGAGTTTTATCTTTCATACAATTGTCCTATTGAAATCAAACTTCGCCGCATAGGTCTTTATAACCTTGGGCGCAGGTGAGCTATATCTGGTGCAGATAAAGAGATATTTGCCAGTTATGGTCTTTCACTTAAATTAAGCGTTACTTCTTCCCATTTCTTGTTATGCCAGATATAAATTCGTTATATGGCTAAGATGTAGGCAAGATTTAATGCATTGCCAAGTGTATATTTGATATAATAGTCCAAATATATTGCCCACGTATGAACCGTAGGTGAGCCAGATAAAGTGTTATCTCGATCGGTGAGCAACGTGTGGCCGTAGGCCTATGTGGTTTTTTACCTTATAGTTGTCAAGTTATACCTGCCCACTTCTTGTTTATGGTCAGACATAAATTCCACACCTGGTGCAGATATATGAGCTCAATGTAAGAATTCAGTGACATTTGAGCCACATCTTTAGGAACGTGCTCTCCACTCGGTATGTCAATCAGTGGCGCCGGCTCGGGAGGGGGCCATAGGAGTAGATACCCAATCGATTTCTGGAAAAAATTCTGAAAATTTTAAAATGATCCCACAAGACGTTTTAGCTATAGATTTCTGTAGGGGGTAGACCTATAGGGTGAGGTGTATTTTCGACCGAGTGGTGGATCTGTTGTAATCATTTTCTATCATAAATGTTTTTCAAACTGTCACATTTTCCCAAATCCTTCGAAAACTATCAAAATTTTCCCTGGCTTTTTGATTGGCATGCGGGTTTGCTGGACAATTGAAAGTGTCTTGATACATGGCCTGAATCAGGCTGTAGCCAGGCCGGTGCAAGGGAAGGGGCGTCTGCTTTTTGACCTGTGGTGAAGGTCTTGGGAATTCTTGTTTTTGGTCCTGTGGTGATCCCAGGTGATGATCTTGGAAATTCTTGCTTTTCAACATGAGGTAACCCAGACAAAGATCTTGGGAAATTTTGCTTTTTCACCTCTCACAACCCTAGATAACGATCTTGGGAATTCTTGGAAAATTTTGCTTTTTTGACCTGTGGCGAAGCAGATAAAGATATTGGGGATTCTTGGGAAATTTTTCTTTTTGAAATGTGTCCCAGAAAAAGACCTTGAGAATTCTTGGGAAATTTTCTTTTTTAACCTGTGGTGAACCCAGATAATGATCTTGGTTTTCAGAGTTTGACCCTCCGTGACCCCAGAGGACTTTTAACCCCACCAAAAACAATAGGGTTCTTCCTCTTAATACGGGGCATCTATGTACTATGTTTGAGAAATGTCAGAGTTTCCCTTCTTGAGAAATTGTGCACACAAGCTTTTCAGATTTTGACCCCTGGCGACCCCAAATGACCTTTGACCCCCACCAAAATCAACAGGGTTCTTTCTCTAACCATAACGCATCTACATCCCACCTATGAAATTCATCCAAGCTTCCTAAGTTGAGATACCGTGCCCACAAGGTTTTCAGATTTTGACCCCTGGTGACCCCAGATGACCTTTGACCCCCACCAAAAACAATAGGGTTCTTCCTCCTAATATGGGCATCTATGTACCAAGTTTGAGAACTGTCAGTTTCCCTGTCATGATCTTGATAGGATACTGGAACAATCATTCCACCAAAGCTGTCCAACAAGATGTTACACTTAAAGAGACAACTTTAAATGATGGATGACTGAGAAGCATTGAAAAAGTAATGTAGAAATAAAATTTGATACTAGTTGATGGACTCAAACAGCTGATGGTCCACACAATCTTGCAAATATCTGAGGACTGATAAAAACTCAATATTTCATTTCATTTCCAGAATTTCATGTTTTTTCTCCAAATTAAGTTTCCCAAAAATCACATAAAATAAGACACATACAAAATGAAAATCTTACATTAATAAAATATATTTCTTGAAATTTCAGTTCAAAATTTATTTACACTATTTCATCTATTTGAATCAATCTCATTACAGCATTGGTCAGGGCTGTCAACTTTTAGTGACTGGTGAGAGTGAGATTCGCTGTGAGACTAGTACTGACGCGGAGCGTGACCATCGCTTCCCGAGGAGCGTTCCGCCAGGGCGATTTTTTGCAAAAAAAAAACCCTAGATTGCAGGAAATGGCACTAATTCCAGTGCCTCGTTACTGAATGCCCAGAATTTTCAGTTTTCAGACGTTTCATGTTCCTGGAAATTTTTAAGAAGACGTTTTGTTCACATTATAAATTGACCTACGAAAAATGGGAAATTCTGAGGCCGACCGGTGTGTATTGCTGACAGCCTAAAATCGAAAATATTTTAACACAATTAATTTCCATCAATCCGAGCCTACCTTGCTTAAAACGAATTTGAACTTCTGATCTTGCTGTAGACTAGCAGCGGAAAACTTTTCCCGGTCACGTAGCTACAGACGCGATTGTAGGGACATATTTTTTTTTGGGGGGGGGGGGCTATGTTGCCATTGACTTTGGTGGACCCTGGTGAAATCGAGTAAAGAGAAGGCCCGTAGCCATGAATTCTGATATAGAGGGCACCGGTACAGCAAAGGTGGTCACCGAAGACTTTGTAGCTAGTGATGCCACCAGATGCGGGAACCACGGGGGATGATATCACGAGCCCTACACGGATAGCTTAAAGAAATCGGACCCACGCGTGAACGTGCGCGCGAAAAGTTCCCCTTCCCTGGCAGCTAGTTCCCCCTCCCCTTGCGATACAGAAACGTGAAATTTGTGGAAAGTCTCACAAGTGAACGGAACAAGGCTACGGTGTTAATGGTGCTTCTTCAGCTCCACTTGCGTAGATGAGGAGTTGAGTGTTTTTCGGATGGTATGGGGATCATGCGCCATTGTGTGACTAAGCATAATTTTTGGTGGGATCCAGACTAACGGAAAATCCCCGAAATGTCTACGAGATTAAGACGATAAAGGAACACTAGCATGGAGCTTTTGAGCTGACCTCCAAATGACACTGAGAATACATTAAACTCTTCACAGTTTACAATTCAGTTCACAGTTAACGTGTCTTTACTTTGATAAAAATTTTGCCTAGACAGCTTGCAACAGGGTGAAATGTACAAACATGGGCAGAAAATTTTGAAGTCATTTGTGGTTCGAGAAAATTCAAACCATGAAGTCATCACTGGCATGTTACGAATGTTGCTCAAAGTATTAGACTGTTAGATGGCTACATGGAAACCCATTGATGTCCGCTTCTATACTCTGGGAGTACACCTGGTTTGTGCTAGAAATTTTCACTAGTCTGATATTTTTACGCTAATAATGTTCATAAGTGATACAACGTGGACTGTGAGAACTGTGCGCGAAGCGCACCGAAATTTGAGGTGTACTTCATTGCCAAAAGGAAAAACTGCAGTCTCAATTGGGGGTGGTGCTTGGATAAAGATTTGCCGAGATGGGGACCAACTGTCCTGACTGGGGGCCAGCCATAGCCTAGTACTCTTAGCCCAGACAGATTCAATGGGTTGTCGAAAGGATGCCGAACTCGAAATATAAGGCGCAAGAAGCGCGACGAAAAATTGGGGTTATATTGAAAAAGACTTCATAGTTTTGTTTTCATGGAGAAAAGTTGGAAAAGTTAGAAAAAAGATTGAAGAATCTCAGTGCCATTTTTAAGAGCAAACCAAGGAATGTGATGGGGCGACTTCATGGTCGTCGTAGGAAATGACATTCTTTATCTTACCCATTAAGGCTCCCGGACAAAACTGAAAAAACTTTTCTCTTAGAAAATATGTTTGACACGATGGTGTAGCTGAAGCAGGAATCTTCCAAAAGACAGGAAAAAAAAAACGTTAGGACATCGCAACGATGCATCTTCGTGTTTTTCTATAATTACATTCTGAGCATATCGGTTTTCACCAGAACTAGCCTATATAAAATTTAGCGCATTTTTTTTTGGGGGGGGGGGCAGGCTAGGAAAAAGTTGGGGGTTAAAGCCCGGCCGAGCGTAAGCTTCTTGAATTGCCGTTTTAGTTGCGGCATGAACTGTTTGGTAACGGGTCTAACACGTGTGTCGGAGTAATAATTCCCTGTTGGCCCCGCAACTGAGTTCACGCTGCGGCATAGTTACGATCCGTGAAGGCTGATGAATCAGAGCAACAACTCCCTGGTCAGAGTGATGAACGGCGGAGTGATGGACTCAGACATAATTGCTTACGTCTGGGTTGAAAAGAGGTATAGCTAGCTCGATGATGGCACGACTAATTATACCCTAACCGAATACTGCACTACAGTACAGTCAGTTTAATGCAGACTATGATCAGTTGGAGAAGGAACTCAGGTAGCGTGATAGCTAGCCTTTTACCGACACCCGACACATAGTTTGCGTAATGAGTGGATTTTTTTGCACCATATTGTGAGAAATTGCGTGAGAAACTGATGCTTCATCGTGAGAGCGCGAGACTGCGCCGAAATGCGTGACTCTCACGCTGAACGCGTGAGAGTTGACAGCCCTGATTGGTTATCAAATATTGGGTCACCACTTCACTTTAGGTAGTGGGAAAATTTTCTAAGCAGTGCTGGATATTCACCAAAAAATTGAAATTTCTTCTCTTTAAATGACAAACAAGCACTGACCCATTTGAGTCCAGCAGTATGATATCACTGATTTTATGGATGAAGGAGTATAAAGGCAAATTGACAGACTTGAAGTGTGCGGAGTGTCTCTGGTTGTGAGTATGAGTATACATCTTTCTCATGAGTATGAGTACAAAATTTTGCACTGGCCCCAAAGCATATCTTCCACAATCTGAGTACAAGTATGAGTACAAATCCGTTCTCACAAGTATAAGAAAAAACACTTGTGCATAACTGTATGAGTACATACTCACTACAAGTCTGGAGATTAAAGCAATGGAGCATAGCAATCAGGATTTTCAAGTCCGCTCCTCTAAGTCATAGTACAGTGCTTTCAAGTTCCAAGACCGTTCTAAGTGGTTTTCCCATCTGAATCATGACATGAACTGGACAAGTTCCACATTTGAGTTAGAATGTTCCATTGGAAGTTACCTCCCATGACATAATCCATAAGCACAACATTGTCCTAGATTAATAATTGCTTGGTAATAGGTAATTTCTCAAGGGTTGACTTCTCAGAGTGGGGTGTTTATTGGCCTTTTTGGTAAGACCATGTTGTGGCATTGGTTCTTTTCAGCCAGTCTAAGATGGAACCATACACAGCAGACCTTTAATGTAAAGGTGCGAGGGCTGAACAGTTGGTCATGTTCAGTTCTTTGTCCCTTCTTATGACAAAACTCAGCTTGGACTTAAAAATCAAAAGTTTGGGCCATGTAGCAATTTAGACTTGGCCTGCTGTGTTGCCAGGATTGGAAGTTTTGTACAAATGTTGAACGAAAAGAATGTTTCTTGAGCATAGGGCATTATACAAAACCCATCTTTGAGTACGTTGACAGAAATATAAAGAGAAGGAACTAAAGAGTCCATTAAAATGAATTACATTTAAATCAAATACAATGAAACTTTTAAGCACCAAAACAGCCCCCCCCCCCCTCCCGAAAAATAAAGACTGTGAGCATAAAGATTATGATGATGCAAGAGTAACATATTTTAATCTTTACATCCAAGTCACCACATGATAAAATGTTTATGTAGAAACCTAAGGCAAAGTTTGCACAGAAATCTGAAACTGTAATCCAATGACTTTCCATGAGAAAACTACACTTTCCCATGATCAATTTGAACACTATTTTTTTTTTTTGGTGGAGGGGGGGGGGTTCATTTATAGTCATCACAACAAAACTAACCAGCCATATACCAATATCATGAACAAGATGGCCTTCACCACCTCTTTCAGCCATTTGATTCATCCACTCATTACCACATCACCAAACACTTTGGAGCAATCATCTAGGTTCATTTTCACACAGCAACATAATACAAGACTGATCTGCTGATCAACAGTTAAAACATGCATCTGTAGACAGTACATGGGAACGAATTGAGTTACAATTTTTGTACAGCTGAATTCAAAACTGATTTCCAACTGAGGTTTCTTGGGTGACAAATTGTACTGCAAATCCAAATATTTTGTCACTTGAATTTGGATAATACTGGATGCAAAGGAAAGGCATATGACCAAAGGTGCAAAGTGCATAGATATACTAACGTAAATGAATACTGCAGAATAATTTTGTAAAATTAAATCTTATCATCCTTGAAACTGGGACAAGCGTTTCACTTTGTCGCTCTCACACCCAAACATGCAAACACAGACACACACATACACAAACACACACAAAGAAAGCCAGCTGTACATGCCTGACTATATTATATGCTGAATTAGTCCAGATATCAAGTTTGAAAGGCCAGAAAACTATTTATTCTTAGTTGATTTGATTTCAAAGGTAATAGAAGTTCACAAATTTGGTGTCAAATTTATGAATTCACATGAAAACACAAGTTGTCTTGTTCGTTCGCTGCATCAAACATTCAATGCCTGAAGGTGACCTGGAGCCTAAAATTTTGTGAACTCATAATTTTGTTTTGTCAATAATTTGGAAGACTTTAAATGAAATATGTTCACTTCCATCTATTTCTTCTTGCTTTTGTTGATGGAGACTGTGAGTTGCTCTCTTATGTCTGGACGTGAGACAAGACCTGCAAAGGTTTGTGCATCTTCTTCTCTCCCATCGATAATTTCTTGGATTAGCTTCCTTCTTATATCCATCTTCATTAAAGTCCTCCCTGATTCTAAAATTTGCAGAAAGAAATTTTTTGGCAATCTTCCTAAGGGTGTATCTGGTGTTGAGATGCTAGAATAATTAAAGTGGACCTAAAGTCTAGAATTATACGAACACATATTTTAGGGGTTGGAAATCCAACTCCCATTTTTATAGCTTACTCCATTGCTGAGATATGAAATGTTAAAAACATATTCACATAATTAGAAATAGTTGATTGCCCAATAATTTGTGATGTCCTTCTTGTACAACTCGCATTACCTACTTTAGTTTTCATAGATGTTTATATGACCTAGAAATAATTACTGTTCTATTGCACAGCTGGCATGTTGTATGGAGAGGACTCATACAGCCAAGTCACCGTACAACAGTATTAGACAGCATGAACATTTTAATAGCATAAGGTGCAGAGGCTTTTGGAAAAAACAAAGACAAAGATGGTAATTTGAGTAGTACAAGAATGACATCACAAATTATTGTGCAATCTATCATTTTCAATTGAGCAAACAGGGTTCAACATTTTATTCTCAGCTCTGGAATGTCCTGTGAAGATGGTAGTTAAACCACTTGGATGCATTTTTCAAGCTTTGTCTTCCATGGAGTCTTGTTGTAGGGTGGGATATAGACATTGTATTAAGGCAACATGAGCGTTTCAAACTGGGCCAGTTGAAGCTACTTTATAGAGGTCTCATGCAGAATTTAAATTGGGGTCTACCACCAGCAAGGGTATCACCAAATCAACCCTTTTTGTGGACAAAACTTAAAGAAAAAGATACTTGATTAGCTGATATGAGGGTGCATGGCCAGGATCACAACCAACAGTGATGGTTTACTCAGGAATAAACCAATTAGAAAACAAAGTGACTGCTGAATGAACCGTTATCCCTCTTAGCATAATGTTTGCACTGGAAGGGAAACGTGATCCACTGGCTAAACAAGCAGTGATTATTTTGAAATGGGTACAGGAGGGTTGTATGATATGTACAAAAGTTACAATGTAGACTTACTCAAGCCCCAAAATAACATGAAAAATAAGTCAAACATCAACTTCCCTAATAGATATCAAATTTAAGGGGAAAAAATAATAAAATGCCATCCCTGGAAAAAAATTAATGTCAAAATTTCAGCCAAAAATCCTGAGAAATGAAGAGAACAGGGGTTTGCTTCACAAAATTGGCAGCATCTGATGAGCAATGTGTGCCAGCTTTGATGATGAATTTTAGTAGAATCAATCTTGAGCTCACCTGGTATTTCAAGCCATTGCTTCATCTCCCTTCTAGCTGCTGTCAAGACTTGGTCAACTGGTGTCACCTCTTCCACCCAACCAATTTTGCAAGCTTCTGTACTAGTAAACATTGATGCTGGAAGAGGCAAATAATTATCTAGTTATCACATCACTCACTACTTCAGACTTTCATTACACTAATTGTTCTTTGCTTAGAAAAAATTGTGGTCAAATTACTCCTTTGCATTTTGTTTATACACAAATGTAGTTTCAAAAAAACTTCACTTTAGTGCTCAGTTTTTTCTCACGTTTGCCACATTTTACACTGGTTTTTTATCCTTTGAAATTTTATACATAAAAAGCTTGGGATTGTACCAGGAAGGGGTCCATCAAAAGGTGGATTCATTGCCATTGTAAAATTTTATGTTTCTGTTGGGTGGCTCAATTTTAAAATGGTCTTTGGCTAAGCTTCAAACTCTAACAGTAAAAAAATTATAATCATATTCATTTTTATTTAAGAATGTATTTAGAAGGAATGGGTGGGGTGAGGTGGAATGTGGGATTAGGAATTGGTCTCGAGGGAAAGCTACCCCTGCTGGCCTATGAGAAAAACCCTTCAATATGTGTCTATATTTCTAAAGACAATGTAATTACAAACAGAAGCCTCATGTTAGAACAAAAAAAGTTTCTTACATAGCTGCAGAGCTCTAGCAGTTGCCTTGCGTCCTATAAGATCTTCCAACATCTGTCTCAAGTAAAATGGGACATACAAACCCTGCAAAAGATTTTTAATTTGGAGATGAAAATTAACCGAACATGTAAGAAATTACATCATCATTACTATGGTAACATCAATTGATAAACTAGTATTACTGTATGTTCCATACTATGATAAATTTTTTGGTGTACTTATACTGGCTAGATGCTAGCTAATCACATCCAACAGCATTTCATTTCAAAAAATTCTAGGGAGGACACAAGCCTTTTGCCAGGATTTTTGGCACATGCAGTCATTACTGGTGAGCCTGTTCTTCAATTCTGAGGAGACAAACTGACTTGTAAACTAGTCAATTTGTGAAAGTCAAGTCAAGCTCCAAGTTGTTTTCCTTCAAAGTCAAGTCACAAGCTACATTTCTTCAGGTCAAGTCACAAGTTTCTCAATTTCTTTTAGGTATTAATTTTTCTCAACAAAGAGGTTTAAAATTTTCATTCAGTAGTCCCCAGTATGGTTTGGGATCACTACACAATTTGACTGATCAAAACCTGATATTTGTATGATGTTATTTATGGTACCTTCATTTGCATTTACACTGAGTGAAAGAGCCCTGAGGCTAACCTTCCCCAAATCCCCAAAACGTGAAATACATGATGGATTGATTTATTCATTCACACTGTACAGATTCCATTTACATGGCATCTGCTGAAATCTCTGGGATTCTACAAAAACACATTTGCTATACCATCATATGTGTATAAAGCAAAACACCATATCAGGAAGTTGTTTTTTAGCTTGATCATTATTCAAACACATTTTGGAAGAGAACAACACTTAAGCTTAAGTGAGATCCACACAAGATTTAAAAAAAACCTCAATACCACTAGAGTTGGGTCTAAGGTCATAAAATTATTTCTAAACACCATAGATCATAAAAAAAATTGCACATAAAATACAAAATTTGTCACTATGACTCCATTTCAACCTTGTGTCAGGGCATGGGATGCTAATAAGGGAGAACACTGGCTTCCAAACTGCTCTAGGTTGCAGGACATTACATTCTTTAACACAAATATGTCATTACATTTCTGAATCTAACATATGCCGCATGGGAAAATGTTGCATTCCAATGCACACAAACTAGAATATTCACCAGATTAGCTTAACAATTATTTATTATTATAATGGAAATAAACATTCATCAAAAAATCACAAGACTTTTGCCTCCCTGAAGAAATACCATTTTCACCAAAAGGAGGGGGTAGTCCTTCAACCAAGATACTGTTTCCACTCTTCCCCCTGAGCTACCCAGAGTATACATGTTGTAACTTAGGCAAATGCACTGTTCCTTCTCAAGCAAAACATGTTTGAGAAGCATGAAATAGACTGAATGCAAATTCAAATGCAAAGTTTTGTTACAATTTCATTTTAATGAAAAAAAAATGTTTTACTATTCTACTCAACACTAATTTGTTGTGCTATTCCAGAACATTTGTAGTCAGGTTTACAGGATGTGAACTCCAGGCATACATACTTCATACTGCAAGTTTGCTGTAAAGTAATTCTTGAGTAGCAAAATAGTGTTCAACTTTCATTGCATCATATTATGACCATGTATGGAGAAACCATTTTTATTGTCAAAGGCAGCAAAGTGCATTTTGCCATAACAACAATTTCATATTGCCTGAGCTGCTAAGCATACTGACATATTTTAGCATATTTGATAAGAATGACAATAAAATTTTACTGTTGTCTGTCTGCCAGATTCTATTACTGGGTTTGCTGGAAGTGTTTCATGCAGGTTAAGTTATTCACAACACAGTTTTTGTCCTTGCTACTATGAAGCCACAAGGTGCCAAGCAAAACATGTGCAAGTCATGTAAAGTCACAAGTCATTTTCTTCAAGTCAAGTAAAGAAATAATAAGAATCAAGGACTCTTGTCCACTGGTTTAATTTCAAAGATTTACACCCAGGTCCCATTATAACTTTGCATATTCAAGTTTTGCAAGTTCATAGTTTGCCTACCAAGGTTACCCCACCCCGCCCCACCTCACCATGCCCCCTTCCCCCTCTTTGTCAAATCCTGGATTCCATGCTTGATAAGAATACATTAAAGGTCTATACAATTTTGTAATCAGTGCTCTACAAAAGGAAAGAGGACTCCTGAAAATTTGTAGGGCCATGCTAACTGTCCCCTCTCAGATCTGACCTGACTAAATTGGACCAACCTGCTAACAGCTGGTCACATTCGATGATGCTGTGGGCTTGAGCTGGGGAATGCATGATGGTAGGGTTGAATGGGACATTGGAAAATTACTGTGATTGCACTCAAGCTGTCTTAAAAAAAATAAAAGTGAGACTAATTAATACCACACTAATTGTGAAATAATTATGAAGGTTGCAAACAAAGCATACTGAAAAAATAAAATTGACAAGCCTTCTGCTTTTTCATTCATTGACAGCTTCAAATGTAATCGTCTTTTGCACTAATGCATTAGTATGACCTTTTAATTCTTGCTACACTTTTTATCAATGAGTTCAACTGTTAACATGCTCATAGTGCTCATAATCTCAGATGCCCACCCATATGCATATATTATTTGATATGACTACAAGTGTCAACATGCTCATACTGCACACAAAGAAAATTTGATTTTTCTTGGAGTTCCGTGCATTTCTAAATGTTCACTCCCCTTTTTTTGTTATGCATGACACAGTATGACCAAAAGCATCAAGGCAGAATTTCACACTATAATCAACTAAGCTACAAAATGAAAGTAATGAGCCCACCTTACATTATCCCACATGATGGGCTTGCCTGTATACAAGCTTGGCACACACACTATACAACAGACACACATATTTACACAAAGTTCAGACATACCAAATTGACTTCACATGTAGGTAATCATTATGTCTTTGTCACTGTATTGTAAACAAACCTGAGCTTACAGGTGTAGCACAAACAATTTTTGTATTGCTGTTTACATAATGGAGTTCAATCACAGACCAGAATGAAAGCAGTAAAGGTCAAAACCACACATGATACTCGATACTAGATACCAAGGCATCAAAATTTACCCTAAGTTGATGATACCAAAATCATGTATATCCATGAAGGGTGGGTCTTGGCCATTGCTGATTTCTTACGGTCTTACCCCGTCTAGGTGGGTCCACAGCCAAAGAGCACATTCTCTATGGCAATGCCTAGCCCTCATTTTTTGAAAAGCAGTTTTTCTGCAAAAGGGGTGGTGCCAGGATTTGCTTGACAAGGAGGCCAAGCTCCTCAACAGAAGGCCAGCAATCTAAAACCCTGACAAAAGTGACGGGTACCAAAGTTTGGGGGTTTTGCTGAAAAATTTTTACATTTCAGATTTCCATTGCAGGACCTTTGAAAATTTGGGGTTTTCTTTGATAAAAACTAGAAAATTTTGGGTTTTTAATTTATTAAAGGAAACCTGGAAATGTTGGATTTTCTTGTAGAATATTGCCAAATTTTGTGTTTTCATAAAAAAATCTGCCCTTCTTCATAGAAATTTGATGTAAATCATCAGACTGCTGGTTGGGGTTAAAATGGTTTACCATACCCAGTAAGGCTTTCTGGCAAAATTATGCAACAGGGGGAGGGGGTCATCCCCACCTGGTGCAACCCCTGTTCTGCAATAACAGACCACTGCAAACAGCCCTTGCAAATGCCTTCAAAATGAAACTCTTACTAACATTCTAATACAGTACTTAAGCATAACCAGCACAAAATTCACAAGAGTAAAACTGCGTAATATTCCACTGTATGTGAGCATAGCAAGGAAATATCTTACCAACTTTGTTTCATTCAGACTTATTCTGTGTGACTCTGCCATGACTCTGTAATCTGCAGCCAATGCCAAAAGGTTACCACCAGCCATACAGTGACCCTGGAATTGAAGATAGAGAAACCTGCTTATACTTGAACCAGTGTTTGTAGTTGAATGTGACATATTGTTTCCACCAGAAAGCCCAAAGGCTTAGTGATTCCTTGCCTGGGGGAGGGGGTAGCTTTGTTACACCAAGGTTCATCCCTCAA
>WURT03033419.1:0-15143 GCA_009936505.3 Holothuria glaberrima
GGGATACTTCCCCAAGTAACCGACTCGAGGGGTCGCTCACTTGGGCCTGGCGCGAGTAGGCGCGAATGCTGACGTCACAGGCTAATCGAACGTTGTCGCGCCAGACTCGAGTTAACTCGGGCGAGTAATCGTACACGCTATAACAGAACCAGCACAATCCTTACGGAAACTACGACGGATTCGGTCAATTTTCTCCAAGAAGTAATCGGAGAATTCGTTAGCAAAATCCTGCTCAGAACAGCAACTTGGAAGTACAGAGTCATTAGGTTTATGCAGCAAATTGCTAACGATTCCGAAAAGACGTTTTGGTCGCCATGGCAGTCGGCTACAACGTTTGAGTAAAAGCTGGATTTTGCTGCCTCAATTAACCGATTAACAATTTGCCTTTGTTTACAATAAACCCGGCGGTCTACTTCAAATTTCGATCTACACCATTTACGCTCAAGTTCCTTTCTCTTAGATTTAGCCGAACTATTTCCTCATTATACCAGGACGTGCTAGGCCTAAAGACAATACGGCGAGTCCGAGGAGGTGCATGTTTGTTCAGAAGCTCCTTTAATGATCTGTGTATTTTCCGACGCATTCATCGAGATTGTCGTTATCAAAGTCAATTGAAGAAAGTTTCTGGACGATATCATGACCAAACACGTCAAAGTCAATTGAATTTAGGTTGCGTATAGCTAATGTTTTCCATTGGCGGGGAGGCTTCTGTAGCATTAACTTACAAGTAACTGCTAGATGGTCTGACAGGCCAGCCTGAACACAAGTTTCAGACACGATATTATTTGTTTCACGAGTAATGTGAAGATCCAATACATGATCGTGGTCATGAGTGGCCACAGTTATGTGTTGTTTTAACCCATAGGAAGAAAGTAGTTCCCTAAATTGTTTACCTTCCCTGTTATTCACGTTGTCCACCCAAATATTAAAGTCACCTGTGAAAACTACCTCCGTCGAATTAAGCTGGTAGCTTTCTATCAAAGTACTAAATTCCTGTAAGAAAACACTAAAAGGGATCCTTCGTCCACATTTATCTTTAATTTCAGGTCTATAAATTAGAACAATATCCAGTGATTGTAAGTTACTAGTTAACATGACATGCATACATTCAAACAAAATGTGAGGCTCAACGTCCTTGATCTTAACGGAGAGTTGTTCTGAACAATATTCCTACACCGTCCCCAGATTTAGTTGGACGTGCAACATGTCTGAATGTGTAACCGGCAGGGGAGATATCACCTATTATAACATCATCTCCATGTTTCAGCCAGGTTTCAGTTATCGCAACGATATCAAAGTCGTTATCCAGAACAAAGTCAACAAAAGCCGAACACTTGTTCCTTACAGATTGCGTATTGACAACGCAGAGTTTACCGAAATCATTAATTGGTACACTGGTTGTTCATTGTTCAAAGTAATGCTCCTCTGCACCTTATTTTTTCCAGCACGACAGCCACTCTTACTAGGCCGTACAGTACATATACCCAGTTGTTTTAGTTTCCTGTACACATCGCTTGAAAGCTTTGGCTTGGTAGATCGAAAATTCAGTAATTCACTCCTTGAATAGAGAGGCGCCACGGTCATTGTCATGACTACGATGGTCAGTAGACATGCAACAGTACCTAACAATAGTAAGTTAGCCATGCGTGCAGATTCCAAACTATGGACAGGAAAGTAGACTCCTGTAAATGTGCAATACATGGTAAAATTACAGCAAAACCAAGGCGGGGGAGGGGGGTTCTACCCGATGTTCCCGGGGTTCAATGTTTCCAGGGTTCGATGTTCCCAAGGTTCGATGTTCCCGAGGTTCACTGTTCCCCGTTTTTGTACTATTTCAATGGTTGCCGATGATTAAGAGGTTCGTTATTCCCACGGTTCGATGTTCCCGAGGTCCAATGTTCCCAGGTTCGATTTCCTGAGGGTTAGGGTTGGGTTAGGTTAGGGTTAGGTTAGGGTTAGGCTTAGGTTAGGGTTAGGGCTAGGGCTAGGGCTAGGGCTAGGTCTAGGTTAGGTTAGGGTTGGGTTAGGGTTAGGGTTAGGGCTAGGTTAGAGTTAGGGTTAGGTTAGGGTTTGGAACATCGGGAACATTGAACCCTGGGATCATCGAACCTTGGGAACATTGAATCCTGGGAACATTGAACCTCGGGAACATCGAACCCTGGGAACATTGAACCTCGGGAACATCGAACCCTGAGAACATTGACATAGCCCCAAACCAAGATAGGCTACAGGTCGTACACTAGTGTGTGCACTCCGTTAGCGACGCAGAACACTCCCCAAAAGCAAGACACTAATGGCCCAAGAGAGTGTGATTCGAATGGTCCACGTACACAATAACAGATTGGACGAAAAGAAATAGTCGACGCACAATAGACACAACGAAAAAGGGGCGAGAAAAGTTAGCCCTGCATGAGCGCAGCCACATAGGCGCAGCTCCCTCAGTTTTGTCAGAAATATCAATTAAATTATAGGACACCGAGACTCCCAGTTGTTTTGATGACCGCGTGTTTGGTCTAGTGGTAGAGCATCCGCCTCTCACGCGGAAGGCCCGGGTTCGATTCCCAAGGTCGAGTCATACGAAAGACTTTAAAAAAATGGTAACCTCCTGCCGTTGTGCGTGATGCTCTGCATAAGCAATGGAGTAAGGGAAAACAAGCCAGTGAGCCACAACTGGAAAAAACGCCGTGGCCGGCTCGACTTGAACCAATTGGTTGGAAACTGGGCCGTTAAACCTCATCTAACTACCTAACTAACTTACCCAGTTGTTTTTGTTATCAGTTGAAGAACTTCGCGTACAAAGAAACAGGTACAAAAGTATACTGTACGTATGTAAATGCACAGAACGTCTCGTGCATAATCGTGTGGAAACCTTTATGTAAAGTGCAGTACATCGATTTTTCAATACCGTACGTGGGCTACCCAGCAAAGCAGGCTATGCTTGCTCAGCTCCTCGGCTTCCCAAACCAGGGATATCACAGGAATAAGGTGGAATATGCCGTACAGCCTGCTACGTACGCGTTACGTGAATATGTGGCGCGGACCTCATTCAGACGTTTCAATTGGTTGGATGGTTACTCGAGAAGCAATGGGGTTAATGTTGCGCAAGTGTTTCTTGTTTTCAGAGGTATAGGCTAGGCCTACACATTTTGAGTTGAGGCAAAAACAAGCATTCAACAAAGCATAATGTCTTTAATTTAATTAAACAAGAAGTATGAGTCTTGCTACTAATCTAGTTGCAAAAGAGGGGTCGAGTTTGCCTTAAAGAATAGTTTGAGGAGTTTAACTTAAAGTTTAAAGGGAAAAAGCAGTCGTCTCAAGTTTATTTGCAAACAGATTTTCTCTTATCTCCTTTACAAACATTTTTCTTTACATTTCTGGCCAAAAAAAATATTAAACATCAAAGGTAAACAAATTTCTTATTCTTCTTGAATTTGGGAAATTAGTATAAATAATATTGTTTCATGAAGGAAAGGAGCTACTCGTGAAATGGGATGCCGGGGTATACTGCTTCAAGTTAAGACGGAATGTTATCTAGGAAATGGTCTAAGGGAAGAGGAACCCTCTCCCTTTTTTTAAAAAAAGAACATAGCGCTTTCATTGAAAATATAATGCTACATGGTTTAAGCTTGACTGCTCTGCCAACATTTCAAAACATTTTTCGGTTTGAAAAGGAAAACGTGCTGCTTTCTTGAAGGCGTGTGCCATATGTCAGTCTCGGAGGTAGGAATTGTGCATTCAAGGCCCCCAGCCAAAGAGGGCGAAGCCCCCTTTGACATTTTTTCGCTCCCTGGAAAGTTTTCAAGTTGCCGTTGACTTTATACATTTGTATTCATTTGCACCCACTTTTTCGCCCCCATGGAAGCCAATTCGCCCCCTTCAGTATTTTGTCTGGCGACGGGCCTAGTGCAGTCACAGGAGGTGTCGACACTGCAGGAAGCACCTTTCAAGCCTATTCTTAATTGCCGAAAGCCCCAACAAGTTGGTAAGGGGAGCCATGGGGATGGTATTTCAATAGCCATAAACTAGTACGCGTGCATGTCTTCCCAGAGCTCTCTACGAACAGTTGCACCCTCCTGTTGCGACATATTCGCCGGCCCTAAAAGCGATCGACGATTTATATGTGGTATATAGACCCTAATCATAAAAACGTTATGCAGTAAAATAATGTTGCAGGAGAAAACGAGACTAAAGGTACTCAGAATATAGCGTGTAACGAATTAAATTTGGATATTAACCTTTTATTGAGCAGCTTAAGTTTGTATTTCCAAATCATAGTGGCATCCCGCATTTGAACTTTTCTCCCTCGACAAGTTCAAGGAATATCGTTGGGTCAAAATATCGTTAACATTCGATTTGAAGACCTTTAACCATTTGCAAAATTTCTCTATCGGAAGATATCTGAGTCCAATTAGGCCTATGGAAAAATGAGGTTTATACAGCAGCACGCTCTCATGTAATCCCTAGAGTGCAATGTCGGCATATTGATGAGACAGACTCATTCACGTAGGCTAAGCATGTTATGCCACCGTACCGCTCGAGACAAAATACGTAATACCTTTAGGTTTCACGTTCGCGTGCATTATGCATCAGAGAGAAGGTTTGTGCGTCCGTGCGAGTTACTCGCATCAGGGAGTTGCAACAGACCCCTGCTCGCATAGCTGCGCTAATTCTGCTGTAGTAGATCCGAGAACCTCCCCGGGAAGATTTTGGGAATAGAAAACTAGAGCCTATCAATGCGATTTCCTAGGTTCTGGGGGCCTTACAAACATAACTAGGAATTGGAATTTTCACCATTTCCAGATTTCTTTTTTATTTAGGGTTTCGGAATCCGTCTTCTAGGAATGCAACCACCTCATCCCGCAGGTTACGGTCCTGTTGAAGTTTAAACAAATACTGAATGTTTTCCATTCGTGTGATAGTATCAATAATTTCACTCGTTGAAAGATGAACGTTCACATACCAAACCGAAATATTGACTACGCACTCTTAGATGACCTACGAAAAGCTGAGCTGCGCCAACATTTTTGCGCTTGTTTCATTTAAGTTGCCTGACAGGTCACACAGATGAAATGAGATTATGTTATCATTACCTTGATTTCATAGGCCTAAGTAAGAAATGTAAATGGGGACAGGGAACCGTTAAATCGCGTTGGTCATTGATAACTCGACTTGCTGACTTGTGGAGTGGAAGAAAAGCGAGTGCTAGCGAATTGTGCTAAATTATCTATAGTAGCTCTTCTGCTACATCAATTTGTCCCTCAACATGGACGAGTGTACGAAACTTTAATGAGAGATATGACTATTTCTTTGCTTAGGATTACACCAGTGTCACTAGTTTCAAGGGTGGCAGCAAGATGTGCCCGACGAGGGGGTGGGGGCTTCCCTATGAGGCCCAGCAACCTGAAGCTCCGAAAAAAGCGACGGGTTGTTGTAAAAGCGAAATCTGCGACGCGGTTGGTGCGGCACAAAATGGAGCTGCCACTATCGAAAATCTGAAACCAGTAGACTGCTTATAAATTTATGGGTTTTGTTAGTAAGAATTGTAGGCTAAATTTGGCGTTGAAGAATACGTCTTCTCAGTTCGAGAGCAAGCATAGTAAACCGTCAGAGCGACATGTCGCCGTCGGGTATTGCGTGGCTTGTTTTGCCAATTGGGGAGCTGTCATGAATCTGGAAATTTCCCCGATGTTGAAGAGGACGCAAGGGGGTGGGAAGCATGCCCCTCCCGGTCGTAGAAGGCTGGCCCCTGGTTAGGGGATTCTCAAATTTTGTGAGTGAGCTTTTTCCATACGATATAATAAAGTAATCCCAACGACATCCACTCGCCCTGACGACCTGCTTGATTTGCCTGAAGGAAGGGCAGATTCTTCAATGAAGACCCCAAATTTTCCAATTTTCTGTTGAAAATAAAGCATATTTTTCAATTTCTCCAATAAAACCTCCAAATTGTAAAACTTTTGTGAAAACAGTCACAATTTTATTTTTTGTAGTCCTTTCGGCAACTCATCGCCCTTGTCGGGGCATCGGGTTGCTGGCCCCGTCGGGACCCCCCCCCCCCCCCCGTCGGGCAAATCCTGTGGTGCTACCCCTGAGCGCAACCTTCTTTGGCGAGAGAAATAGCTCCCTAGCAGCCACTTGGTGCGATTGCTGCCCAGTTTCATTAATCAAAGAAGGGCCCATGCATTGGAAATGAGGAACTTAGAAATGCTAAAGTAGTAGGAAGTAATACCATACACTGGGACGATATTAGTTACGCCATGGATTGACCTCTTGTTTATTATTGCAGCTTGATAGAAAATAATCCTTAATTGTACCCCTTAATGAGAACCTCTGATTGAGACGTCTTTTGAATAATAGCATAATTATCCTTGAAATCGCTTTTTTTTTCTTGATGGTCAATCATAATTTGGCACAGTGAATTCTTGTTCAGTCCAAGATAATATGTCTTATGCTTCATTTCTCTGTGGTTCTCTCTGAGGTTACCCTTCTTAGTGCTCTAACTTGCGTGCTAAACTGAATGAATGAATCTGTTTTGTACAGCGGGCGTTTGGGGGTGGATACGCCTCGTTGTAAGGACTTCGGAATTTGAAGAGTTTAATGTTCGTTGCAGCTTTGAAACAGCATGATTGACATCTTAATCCCTTTGTAAAGAAAACTTTAGATTTGTAAGGTTTATATTGATATATTTTGGTCCATAATCCATCATTAAATGCAAAGATTCCCAATAATTTTAATTTATTAGGCTATTCCTTTCGTCAGGCCAGTATACTTCTAGGCGGTTGGGGTCCAGGGGCAGCCTTAGGGCCCATAGTGGAGGTCCATGGGGCAAAGCTCCCCGAAACTCTTAGGTTCTAGCATATCTTTGGGGTAAAGAATGTCTCAGGATAGGTATAATTTTGATTCATAATACATTATCCAATGCAAAGATTCCTTATAATTTTATTGTGTTAGGCCATTTCTCCCGTCATGCCAATATACTTCAAGAGCTGAACTTGACGTTCAGAATTTGAACACTATGCGTTCAGCACTTGAACAGAAGACGCGTCAGGCGTTCAAACACGTTAAGTGTCCTTACAGGCGTCCGGCATTCAGAAATGGAGAAAAAGTGTTCAGAATCTTAACACTAGCTTTCAAAATATGCTTTGAACGCCCGGGTGCATTCTGTATCTGTTACAGTTTGGTGTTCAAAAGATGGACGGCTGAGTTTGCAGTGAAGGGAAGACACGCGCGGTACGAATTATCTTTTGCCCATTTTTTGCGAAATGTTTGAAGCATAGGTGTAGAAAGCTGTTCGTGACTGAGGGGCTGGACTTTGTTTGGATCGCCGTCATGGGGGAGGGGTCTAAGAGGAGGGGGTGTCTCCCTCCCTTTGGAAAATTTTTGGATATTTGAGGGTCTTTAAATGATATTTGGTGCATCATTTTGGACAAATTTTTAGTCAAATTACTGCAAATTTTTTACATTTCTTACTTGGATCTAGGGGGCGGAAGCATAGTTCGGCCCCCACAGCCCCTGCTACCTACGCCTATGGCTGGAAGTCAAGGTTAGGGTTTAGGAAACGGGCTAAGGATAGCCTACCTTCTGCATGGGTAATCGGGTGATGCTGATCCCATGGTGATGATAAAAGTGAGGAATAATGTCCAGAAAGTAATTTTTCAAGAATGTCAAATGACCCGAAATAGCACGCATATTCTTTAATTTCCTTTCTTTCCTCGAGTTGCCGACGGACTCGGTCACCGACCAATTACACCGACGACCGTTGATACGTCCGTCACATGCATGATTAATTTGACGACGGGCCTTCAACTTGAATGGGCGAATTAGATGACGAGCCGAAAATCGAAACAGCAGATAACAGACTGGCCGCGCGCTCCAGTTCTCTTTCTCTTTTTTCTTTCCATTCTCCGCCTTCCCTTTCACTTCCTTCCCCCTTGTCTTCCCCTTCTTCTCTCCGTTTCCTCCTCTCCTCTTTTCTTCTTCTTTCCTTTCCCTCTCCCTTTTTTGCCGACGACGACCAAATATTGGGGGGTGACACCCCCTCACCCCGCTCTCCACGGCCCTGCTAGAAGGTGAGAAAACTTCCAAGAGGTACCGCCCCTGACTACATCCTTGTCCAATCGAAAACTTCATCCACTTTGAGAGATAAAGAAATAATGTGGCAAGCAGTGCAAGAATTGCACATTTTATCTTTTACTAATTAACATTTCTGCCGTCCCTGCCAGAATATCGTAGTACAAAGTACAACTTTAACGCAAATGGAAGACATATATACTTACTGTAAAATGTGTGGTAGTTTCTGTCGGGATATCCATTCCAAAATGGACACAAAGTCGTCTTCAGCAAAAGACCTTTCCAATATTTCGAGACGTTCAAGTTGCGGGAGAACTAGTTGGGTCAAATACGTCAATGGACAATCTTGCCTAAACGTAAACGCCCTAATCTTTATCTATGTAAAATTGGACCAAGAGTAAAAGAAGAGAACATAATCTTTCATGCTAATAGCGTTAAGACAAAGACAACCATGAAGCTTTTCATGTAGGGCTAAAATATAGCCTGTATGCTGTTGTTGGATAGTAACAGTTTATTGATTTCAAATTCCATACAGCTGTTCCATTATTTACGGTCATCTAATACCATACAGCCAATCCTTTCCGTTTTATTAAAGTCCAAATGGTTTCAATTCATTGATGCAATAGCACATTGAATCCAATAATAACAGTTTACAAACTGAGTATTCCAACTTAACAATCAGTGAAAGATACGATCCAAGCTCTTATTTTTATCAAACAGCTTAATGGCCTAAAATTATTGAAGACGCTTCTACATATATTGTGATGTTACTTCAAAAAGTCAATAAACTCAGACAGGAAGGAAGAAAAAACTTACACTGAGTTCGTTACAACGCTCACAGAAAGCTGTAACTGCATCTTGATGATGTTTTTTGTCCAAATATGCGAAATTCACCACTGCAGGCAGACCAAACCATGTTCCTTTGTTGCTGATAAACTCAAGGTACGATTTCACCTTATTCTGGTCCTCTGCTTCATAAATAAAATCTGCAAAGTTGTTCCACTTTTTCTGGTGCTTTGCAAAAAGTTCCGACACTTTTGTTACAAAAGGATGTTCAGAACCAGACATGAATTGTAAGAATCTGATTGTTTTGTCATCTGAAATTTTTTCTAAGGATTTCTCCAGCTTTTTTATGGTTTGCTTATCTGTTGGAAAGTACTGACCTGCTAAGTATTCCAGAAAGTACTGATGGTAAAACTTCACACCAGTAAAGGAGGAGAACGCTTGACGTCTCATTTGTAAGTTGCTATTGCTAATTTGTTTTGATAATCGTAGCAAACCAATGGATAAGGCAATGTTAACATAATCAGTGCCAAGCAATTTATCCCAGCCTTCCCGATCAAAATTTTCTATCTCCAATTTCTGTTTCCAAGCAATATCTCCTAATTTTCTTTCTATTTCTTCAATTTTAAAATGTAATGACTCGTCTTGTATCTTTTGCACGTACCTTGATTCCAAACATGTTATTACTGTTCTAATCAAAGTCGTCAGTTTTGTAAGTTTCAGGTCTTGTAAATGGGTAACTGCTCCTGTAAATTTGGCCGTCAATATGTGTATAATTAAAACAAGAAGGAGAGGTGTGTCTACAAATTCTTGAATTATATCATCTTTGTCTATGGTTTCCCTGACTTTCTTGAAAACATCATTCATTGCTGTAGTAGATGTAGGATTATTTTCATTGGCCGATTGGAAATAATACTGACATGTTTTTCTTATGTAGTGGTCAACCTGTTTACTCGAAAATCCAGTCATCTTAATTTTGACGTAAGGAGGAGTAAAGGGGTCTTTCATGTCATCCACTTCCCTAGAAGTAACCCATACTCTCATATGAGGATTAAGGCTTCTAACCTTTCCTTTCAGTAGGTCCCCTATAGTCACCTTATTTAGTTCGGATTCTGAATGACTCGTTCCATCATTCGATTTGACCATTCTAGAGCCATCATTGATTTCATTTTCTTCCCATACATCTTTTTCCACTGACATTGACAACTCATCTAACCCATCCAGTAGCACCAAAACTTTACTTTCTTTCAAAACTCTTTCAATGGCATCTTCACTTGCATTCATAATGCTTGGCAGCATCTCCTTTACCACCGCAGCAATACTCTTATCTATGTCAACTTCCTTGAGTTGAATGTATATCAAAATAAAGTTTTTCGAATCCTCTCTTATCCACTGTTGAACAACCTGCTGTGTCATTGTTGTTTTTCCGTAACCCAAATCGGCAATAAATATGACTCGGCTGGCAATTTTGAAGCTACTGGAAGCGAATAAATCTTCGCTAGAAGTTATCTTTTCAAGATCTTGGCTTTCTTTAAAAGTATATTCTGTACTTTGAACAGTGGTCACTTCGCATTGGAAATCTGAGTAAAGGGCTGATATTGGAATTGGTTCTCCCCATGGTAAAGGTTTCAACGAACAAAACTTTTCGTAAAATAAAACAAGAGCGTTTACCAGACTTCCTCGGTCGACTGTAGAAATGAAAAAATAGCAAACTTACAATTATCATCATGCCAATGAAATAAACACTTGTGATTTTTTCAGCTTACCAATTAAACATTTTCCAAATTCAGTGAAAAAATTGAAAGCTTAAAAAGGTGTTGTGCTAATTTTTATAACCTCAATAAGTTTTGATTGATATTATTTGCAGGTCAAAATCTACTAATATTTGTATCATTACAAGAGTGGTTGGTGAATGAATGAGCGGAGCGAAGAGGGGTTAGAGAGCATGAAATTTGACAGGCAGCGCAAGTGAAAGTCAATATTCAAGATTCCAACAAGACCTTTGAGACAAACAAACACAGGCAGTTCGTCATTTCAAGCAATAATTATAAGAGAAAATTACTTTACCTTTGCTTGTTTTTTCTTTCTTTGGTAGAAACGGCTATGGAAGACACAAATAGCAACTGAAGTCAGACTATCGTTAATGTCTGGCATCAGTGAAAGAGATGCGTTTGAATGATGATGGAAAAATGGTAATCCAAATAATGTTTTTTTTCTAAGACCTTATAAATAAGCTGTATCTGTCATCATTTACTCTTTTGAAAACAAGTTTGTGAAGAGCGCTCCACGAATTACCCCTTCTCCCCCAAATACAAGACTGCTAGAGAGTGGATATTATGATGGGTATTACGCTATACACCGCATTAATTTATTTCTTGCGTTGCATTGCTTACAATTACACGACCTGGAGGAGAATTACTCCAGAGTTTTAGAGTAACACGATAATAGGATATTTTTGGTTGAATGCAAATATTCCAGAGAGTATTTCATCATTTATCTGGAAGGAGTAACTAGAGGAACCCATGGACAAATATTTCTAAAATCCATTACAACTATCGAATATTTTCAACAGCCTTGCGTATAAAATTTTGCAATATCAAGTAACTGAAGACACGTTTGACACTCACTATATCCGTTTCCCCGATTGCACCAACTCCTGAAAAGAAAGTAAACGCAAATTCTTTCATTTGTACAATACAGTGCAAAGAACTTGAATGTCCTCTGTTTTTAATTCTGCTTTAAATACCCCATGTATTGCATCGAGATATCTACCTTAATATGAGTTAAAATGTCTATTCTTAAAAAAAATATAAAAGCAATGCAATGGCTATACAATTAGCAACTTTTAGAACCGTTGCAGCTTTTATTAATCGTTAAGTTTCCATTAATCGATCCATTGAAAGCCATACGAAGCAGCAGAAACATAGCGCAAGTCCAAGTGGTCAATACCAAAGTACATTAGTATAATAACACATATATTACTACTAAGAACGATATGAGCATACCTCTCTGAAGTTCCTTTCTGTGTTCCTTTCTCCTTCTGTGATATTTACAACACCCAATCAAAAAACAAACAGTAATCGCCATAACAAGTGGCACTATAATCAATAATGGTCGGCGAAACGAGCCGATACCAGCCGGCGTAGCATCCGTAGTTGGTGTGGCATCGTTACAACGTTCTGGATGAAGAAATATAAATGAATCAAATTACCACCATGTCGAGCTTATGTGGGGTAAAATACCTCACATGATTTCGATTAAATCATTTTTAATCTAAGTTAGTTAAAGCCAAAAAGATAAACGATTTACTATTATTATAATACATCTTGTTGCAAAAAGATGGATTGAGTCTGTCCAAATCCCCGCTCTCATGCCTGGAAGAAATAGAGGTGTCAGGTCCTGTCAATTCCAAAGCAAGCCAGGTATTTGAATACATACAACACGTGTAGACCGGGAGCCCAGAGGGGTTAGCTTACCTGGGAAGGTTACCAATTTTCATGTTTATTATTGTGCCTGGCATGGGTTCAGAGTCAAGGAACTGGCCGTCTGCCGAGTTCCTGGTGTTGGGTAAGGAAATGGGGGTCACTGACCTCAGGATCCCCAGGTCGGCTAGATGACCTAACAAGGTTACCCTCTGAAGTTACCTCGTAATTAAAGGCCACATCCTCGGCATCTAAGAATGAGGCGTGCCAGACATTTTAAATGTTGGGAGGGGTCTGCCAGACGCCAATGATGATCCCCGAGGAAGTAACCTAGATGACCTCGGAAGGTTACCCCACGAAACTTACGGCAAAATGTTCAGCGTGCCTTGGTGAATAAGGAATGGCCATCGCCAAACATTTTAAATGTTGGGAGGGGTCTGCCAGACGCCTCTGAAATGGCCCCCTGGGGGAAGAAAGCTAGATGAACTCGGAAGGTTACCCAACGAAACTTATGGCAAAATAATCAGCGTGCCTTGGTGAATAAGGAATGGCCATCGCCAAACATTTTAAATGTTGGGAGGGGTCTGCTTGACGTCCCTGAATTTGCCCCAAGGGGGAAGTAGGCAAGATGACCTCGGAATGTTACCCATCGAAACTAACGACAAAATATTCCGCGGGTCTTGCTGAACAAAAATGGCAATCGCCAGACATTTTAAATGTTGGGAGGGGTCTGCCAGACGCCCCCTGCGTATGCCTCCTTCTAAAGCCTCTAAATGACCTTGGATGATTACCACATTAACTCACTGCAAAGTTTGCAGCGTGCATTTTTCAATAAGAATGAGGCATTGACGGACATTTTAATTTTGAAACCTATTGCCAGACTTCCTTGAGTGTGCCCTCGAGGGAGAAGGCAAGATGACCTTCGAAGTTTACTCAATAAATCTCACAGCAATATCTACACTATTGTTACACTGTGCGAATAGGAACGACATGAAATATTGGAAACCCAGGCCTCCTGACGCCCTTACCCCCCCCCCCACTTCGAAAATAGATATACTGCAGTCTAGATGACCTGGGTAAAGTTACCCAAGTACCACAAAATATTCAGAAAAACCAGGTAATACAAGTGATCAAGAGAGACACTGAAGGTGCAAGCCTTTAATTCTTTTACAACACGCTCTGCAAAGGCGCTCTTACTCATTTCCCAAACCCCTCAGATATCTTTATGTGATCCGCTTAACTAGATGAATAATGGCAAATGGCAGAAGTAATATCATAAAGGGTAGACGAAGTAACAATACTTACTTAGGCCTACTGTTTTGTATGTTGGTTATGAAAGAAAAGAGGACTTAGACTTTAGTTAAATACATTTAGGTAGCATTAACCCGATTAAGGACCGTAAGAGATGAAAGTGAAGTTAAACGACAAGTATTGCTGATCCCATCTTATTTTGGTTAACATAAGCACTTGGGAGGTGAACGTTACAAACACACTCTACAATCTTTATGTGCGCATGGATGTTAACAGCAGAGGACCGTTTCGAATATATGTAACTTCAAGGAGAGAGCCTAGTTGAAACACGAGAGGTAGGCAATTTCCTTTCTTTTCAATGTTTGTTCAACAGATGTCTGTGCGTATGTTATATGAGGTAACTAGGTTTTCTGTGCTTTTCAACTATAGGTTTTCAAAAAGCGATGACAAAAAGACCGTATTCGGCCCACGAGACCATATCATCCAGCAGCCTGGCAATTCATAAACGTTACTTCAAACTACAGGCGCGTATCTACGGGGATGAGGCCTGGGGGCCCAAAGATGTTTGTGGGCACCCAAGAAATATTTGTGTCCTTATAAAATGTGTAAGTATTCAGAAAATATAAATGTGTAAAATCACATTTTGTGCACGTATCAAATTAACGAATAATTTTGGAAGGCAAATTTAGTTAAAACGATGAAACATATAGCACCAGATTGCATTCAAGGACCAGGCACGAAGCCAAGGGGACACTTACCCCAAAAAGTTTTTCAATAAAGGTCTTGCACTGAAGGAGGAAAAGTTTGTCACGAGACCAGCCTTTTTGGAATACAAATATAGGAAGAAAAACTGAAAAATCTCGCACCATTTTGCATCTAGAGTCCTTGAAATGGGCCAAAATTTAGTTGTTTTAATTTTCCTTTAGCTAACCCCTCATTTTGCTTATGCCATTATTCGGATATTTTACGTAAATACCCTATATTCACTAAACCCTTACATACACAGTGTAATATACCGTTTCGTTAGATACTAACCAGATGCAGAATCCTTGAACTACTAATGGCAACGCAAGCTTCGAGTGGGAGATTGGCTACATGGCATCGACAGAAGTGTACTATCACATGTATAGGCCTACCTATAACAGTAAGAAACTCAGTGGGCACTGTATTTGTTCCTGTAGATTCCAGGGTCAATGTTTAACTTCTGAGGGTCAGGAGGCCAAATGGCTCATTAACGACCCTATACCAGACTGAGCGTAGATGAACACCGGCGAGATTTGCCTTCTCTTTTCGACTAGTGCCCAGAGGATAACGAGGCAAGGGTGTACAAATCGCTCCCAATCCTGCTCTCGGGACCGCCATTTAAAGTCCCCATCCGACGGACGGGAGTGTATCCCCAGTCTTTAGGCACTTTCCCAAAGAATGGGAGGGGTGGAGGTTCCTTGCTCTGCACCACTGCTCAACAGTTGAACTGAGCAAAGCTCACAACTTCCTAAGTTGGACAACTTCCTGAATCGGACAACTTCCTGAAACGGACAAACAGATACCCAATTAAAATTTGCCAATTTAAACCCCCTCAACATCACTGTGAACAGCTATGCTGAACAAGTAAATTTT